>JAYMTF010000799.1:0-30029 GCA_036897485.1 Pelargonium nanum | reverse complement strand
GAGAAAGTATATTTTTTTTGCCCCCCCCCCCCCCCCCCAAATTAACAAAGTTGTGAAAGAACCCAAAAACAGAACAGAAGAACTATATATTGTGAATTGGGATTAGTGATCAGATTATCTACTTTTGCTTCTTGTTGTTCCTGTTCCTCAATGATAGCTGAATTGGCAAGCCGCCTTTAGGTACCGGGAAAGGACCGTATTGAATGCCTTCGTCGTCTCCCACGACCTTCCACCTGAAACAAAACCATTTCATTAATCTATTATGCCAAGTTTGTTCTGTACAAAATATGTGTATAAAGTATAAACTGATGTTTATGGCTGGTGCAGGCCAAACGGAAGAGGAAAACCTGGGGCGGGACGTGTGGACAGCTGGATGGAAGTGTCGGTATGTACGTTACATGTTACAAGCAGTTACATCTATATATATATGATATCAGCATTTGGATTTGGAATATATGATGTGTTACTAGTTTGATGGAAATGAAAAGAAAAAACTATAGGTGGAGTGGCACCATCACAATCCGCTTGATTTAGAATTCTAGATTACGACTAATGTAGACATCAAGGACTAGGGTGATTAGTACAGCTTATGCGATGCAGCGCATGGACAAGGACGAGGACAAGGGTCCTACAATGTTAGTTGTTGTTGATGTCTACGTAACACTCACTCATATAAATGTAGTAATTATAGCATCCCCTCACGCATGGTTACTTACGTTGGACATAGGGCCCTAGAATCATTAAGGACTCGTAGGGTCGTAGTATTGCCCATAAACACATAACTAGGCGCTTGTAGCTAGGGTGAGGAAGATTCTGCTGATGGAGGATTTGGCAAATCTCAAAACTGACTAGTCTGTATCCACTTTTTCAATTTTGCTACATATTGTACATATGATAATCCTCATTGGAAGTGAATGATCCATGAGGACCACCTCTTCCACTTCCACAGCCCAAGGAAGCATCAATAATTATACACCAATTGGTCCATGTTTCCTCTTTAAAGTCAACACTCTCTATCTACTTTTCTCATAAGCACTCTCTTTCAACTTAGAATACTAGGCCAATGAAAGAATCTCCATCTCTCTCTCTCTTTCTCTCTGTATCACATAATCTTTCAATGAGAGTAAGTAGTAAAAGAAGGTAATGAAAATTACCTGAAAGAGGTGGTGAGGTGGTGGAGGAGGACCAGCATTTCAAGCTTGGCCAGCTCACTGCCTGGACAGGAATGCACTCCATTCCCAAACGGCAGATACGTGTTAGGCCTCGGTGGCACCTGCACATTCACACACGTAATCATCATCATCATCATCGTCATCATTTTCTTCGTTCTCTCTTCCAAATCCTCAACATATAGTTTAGGATCCATATACTAATATAGATTCTCTGTAACTACCCTACAAAACAACCTCACGTGTATAAAACATGAAAATGACACTACAGTGCTAAAAAACTGATCCATACCTCAAATCTTGAAGGGTCGAATTTGTGGGGTTGAGGGAAGAAATCGGCAGAGTGGTGAATGCTTCTGAAGAGGGGAAGAACCTTCCAGCCTTTCGGAATCAAGTAGCCTTGAAATTCCACATCCTCGACTGCTTCTCTGAATGTGAACGACAATATGCTCGCTGTTCTTAGCGTCTCTTGTATCACCTGATCCATCCATATATAATTCATTAACATATAGTACACACAATAACATAACCAAATTAAGGAATAGTATTAACTAGTCAATACCCGACTAGTCAACGGCATGCTCCTAGTATCCTCCCATGTAAGCCTCCGGTTTTCTTGCACAATCTTACACTGAATCGCTTCTTGCTCTCGCGTAACAGCTTCCAGCAAATCTCCATTATCGTGCAGGTACTTGAGAACCCATGTGAGCACACTCGCGGTGGTGTCATGAGCCGCGAAGATCACACCGATGATATTATCAGCGATCTGAGAATCGCTAAGATCATCACGACCGTCATGATCTTGTTGGTGATTAGTACCCAGTAACACTCCCAATAACCCATCTCCGCCACCGCCACCGCCTTCTTGCTCCATGTTTTGCCTTCTTTTCTTTATCAATCCCTTCAACGTCTCGTTCAGTTGCTTTCTCGCCTTCATAGCTCTGCGAAACGGAGTTCCGGGCAGATCCAGAGGCATGGAATTGTAGCCTTTCTCAAGACACTGATACAAATCTTCAATACCTTCCATTTCCAGATCCTCCGTGTCGCCGCCGAACACCGATATCATTGCCACATCAAAAGCATACTATACAAAATCAAGAACACAATTAAATTAATAAATCAATAATTAACAATTAATTAACAAGCTATGTGTGTGTGTGTGTGTATATATATATATACCCTTTTCATTTGGTGGAGAGTGTTGATGGTGGAGTTGAGAGTGAGAGTGGAGGAGAGGAAGGCGAGGGCAATTTGGTCAATTTGAGAAACGGAGCCTTTGATGGCACAAGGAAGAAGAGAAGCTTGAACAAGCTTCTTGAGCTTGGAGTGATAGGCTCCTTGGTGGAAGAAAATAGCCTCCGGTCCGATCATTTTCTCTTTACTCGGCGGATACGTGGGCTTAAACAGATGAGCTTTGCTCACCAGAACGATCCTCGCCGCCTCCGGGCTCGATATCATCACGCACGGACACCCCAATATGTGCGTCTTAAATATATCCCCATACCTACACAACACGACCGTGAGCATATACGTGACACGACCGTGCACATGACCAATTCAATATAAAAATAGTACCTTTTTTGGCGGTCGGAGAAGAAGGAGTTGGGGTTGTCGGTGTAGAGCTTGAGAGTTTCTCCGATGTACGGCCAGCCCATTGAACCCGGCGGCAACGGACGCTTCTGGTAATAATTACGAGTGTAGTGTCGTTGACGCCATTTGAGAACACCAAGCAAGAACAGCACCAAGAAAAGAGAAGATATCAAGAAAAGAAAAGGTGGTGATGAACAGGAGCTATTGAGTGATTGCATGGTTGTAGAGAGAGAAAGAGAGGAGAGAGAGAGGTTGTGTTGTGGTGAATATAATGGTTTGAGCTGAGAGAGTAGTGATTTATATAGAAGAATTGGAGAGGAGAGAGAGAGGTTAGAGAGACAGGCGTCACCATGTATCTGGGAACACCTCTTTTTTATATGGTTAAAGCTAAGCAAAAGCATGCACTACTGTGAATTGTGATCGATCCTTCACGTTGTTGGCTAAGCAAGTTTTATTTAAAATTTGTGCATTGAATTTGAACAAACTAACGAACAAACCATGGATCTCACAACCGCTCATCTTCATTAATATCTACAACGTTAATAAATAAATTATGCGGGAAAGATGGACACGTTGATGAAGAAAATTAAAAACAAGATATGGTGGACACAGACATGTAGATTGACCAACCTAACCTACTCCTAATTGAGTTCTGGTCCATGGATCAGGATTCAGGATATGCATATATTTATTTGTAGGCAGGAACTGAGTCTTGATTGACACAGATATTTCAATCGTGCTCTCGCTGTCTACCAAGATACTATATGTCAACTCGCCTTACAGCCGCTTAACTAGCTAGTCATCTATCCATAGCTGACAATTCGAATTTTGAATCGTGTTCGGTCGGATTTTTTGTCTTATATTTAAAAGACTTTATCTAAACTCGACCTCTAGAAAGTGAGAATTGTGAATTCCAGTTTTTAGTTTTACATGTAAAAAATACGGGTTCATGCCACTAAGCCGAACCGGCTTGAAATATAAATCATTTTGAATATACCTACAACTCAAGAAATTAAAACTAAACATTAATTATGGCATAGTTCCGTATTCAGTTTTGTGAACATAAATATTTTTTCCATAAAATCTTAAGATGTAAGGCAAGCCATGGCCTGCACATGGATGTTCAAATATTGACTAAGTTCATTCATGCTAGAATTTGAATTTAGACACGAAAGCATATGAAAGTCAATTCGACTTCAAATCGATTTAAACCAAAATTCGAACTATAGAAAATACAAATATATTTTAATTGAATCGAACAGGTTCTCAACTTTACACTAAATGTTCAATTTTTATATTCAATATAATCCAAAACGATTTGATCCAGTCTTACTATTTTCAAATCACATTACTTTTAATTGATCGAACTCGATCCAAAATTTAAATTGTCGCATCTGGAGTTAGATGTGAAGGGCAATATTGTCAATGAACATATAGTTTGGAGATGAAGTCCTCGAACTGATCGTCAGCCCAACACGAGCAGGACGCGGGCCGGCCCAAGTGTCAGCGTTACGTTAAGGAAATAAAAAAAAATGAAAAAGAAAAGGCAAAAAAGGCCACCTAGCTAATGCGAAGTCAGCAACGGGACTTGGGCCTCACACGTGTAAAAAAATGAGGATTGATACGTGCGAGCGAACCTGGAGTCTCATCAGCAGCGGCACGGTCCGTACTTTCCAGCGGAAAGTCTGAGAGAGTGGGGACCCACAGATACTGCCACTGCTGAGAAGAGCAAGACAAGTTTGTAGTAATTTTTTACTATTTATTATTAATAAAAAAGAAGTAGTAATTTTGCTATTTCTGGAAAGCACCAGTTTCCGATGCCATTTGTAGAGATCAAATCCAAGCTGAGCACATCCTCCTCCTTATTTTATATACAAAAAATTGATAATGCGAATCATAGCTAAGCGATCTTTTGTTTGTTACACAATTAGAAAATCACGTGTCCATACTACCACCGTTTCTTCAACTCTATGCTCCTAATTTGTACTTAACATTGGAATTATACTACTATAAGTTAAAATTAACAAGATTTGTTCTATGCAAATATAAAAGATAAATCTAATTCTAGCTTATTCGTCTTCAATTTTTTAAAAAAATATATATACAATTATTTTGAAACAGATAGAGTATGTCATTTTTAAATAGTAGTCATATTGTAGTACAGAGAAGTGAAAACGATGTGTCCTACTAAAGAAGATAGAGTGTGACGAGGTGGAAAAAAAACAATTGCTTAGTGATAGTGACATAGGTATGGTAGAACGATAGCGCGACGCAAACGGTGTCAAAGAGACATAATTGTTCAAAAAAATTATAAAAAAATTAGTGTAGCGCAACGAAAAACAATGACAATGTAGCTCCAAACAGAGTGCACAACCTCCTATGTAAATTGTTTTGAGAAAAAAGGAAAATTGATAGTTTAATGTTATGTCAACTAAAATTAACATAGTTTCTCTTTAGATATTAGTAAAAAACACACCGTATCAAGTACAACCGATGTATCTTTATATTAGTTACATACTCCTACTCTAACAAAAACAAATACACACGTATGTGTATGTAAATAAACATATTTTATTACTGTCTCCTAGTACCTACTACGTACACTGTCACACAAATACGTACATAATCCACTTTATAACTCTCAAGCCTAAGTTCAGTTTCGGTACCTCCGGTTCGGGCGTGTTACGCGTGTGTATCCGTACGAACACACGATCGCACGTGTTGGCCACACAACAAAAGAATCTTTGGAGATGGGATGGGGAGGAATTTAATGGGAGCAGCCGCAACAAAATCCCAACACGCCACCGTTTAGTCAGCGAACTGTCTCATTCTACTACCACGTAGAGATTCCCGCCGATTTCAGATTTATGTAAAGTGTCCACGTGTGCCATTATGGTTGGCAGCTGATTGAAACTCTCGTCATTTGTCAATGCCCACCACGTGTCGCATTTGGATGGGTCTAGTGACGTGGCCTTGTTAGTGCATTTCACATGTTGTCTTATGTCCATAAACCAAATCATTAATTTGACACAAATACACAATGTGTCTAATAAATTACCTTATTCCAATTTCTAATAGTAGTCATTTTCGTGAATGACATATAGTCATTGACACGTATCACTTGTAAATAATTATAGTTTGAAAGCTCTATTCTTAGATCCAACATATATTGTATTGAAAAGATCTTTCTCATTTTCTAATAGATTAATGATGTTTTGAAATCGACATAATTCCAAAAAAAAATGGTATAAATTGAAATCCCTTGAGATATTTATGACCAATTATTTTATTTCAATGTGTGTTGTGTTGAAGTGGGTAAGGGCACACATTGGATAAATGAGCTAAATATATTGATGGAAGTCAAACCGTACTAATAAGATTAACCTTTTAGTTGTGGAAGTTCAAACGATATTTATGTGTGGCTCATTATTGAAATTCAACATATTGGACATACCGTTATTTTATTCATATTTACTATATATTAGAGTTGTTAGACACTCATACGTGTTACCAAATCCTTAATTTGTGGAGGTTATAGTAGGTATTTATTAGAAGTACTTTTTTTGCCGTATCTTATTGAATGTTATTTTTTTATTATAAGTCAGTTGACTTTATTAGGGATTGTTACTCGTCATAATATGTTTTGGAAGAGACGAAAAGTTGATTTATTGTTGCTCCACTATTGCATTCAAAATCATAACCAACTATATGACAATTGTCGTTATTCTACATAGTTTATTGAAAATAAGACAAATCACGTTACTCATGTTACAATATTTGATTTTATATCATATATGTTTCTAATAGATATAAAATTGACCCTTAATTTTAATAAATTAATATTTTATTTCAAATGTATATATAATTATAAACTCTTTTATATAAGTGTCTTAAAAAAAAAAACTCTTATATAACTTCTAAGTGAATTCTCACCATACAATATTGGATTAAGAGTGGAAATGAATAGCAATATTATTTATTGACTTTCTTTATTTGAGCATAGTTTGAATTCATAGCAATGTATATTTTAAGAATGGTGTGAGAAGCAAGAAATAGTGGAAATAAATATAGCTAGGTATTAGGGAACATCAGAAAACGATATTCATCAAACAATTACACCATTTTTCTTTGTTCAAAGTCAAAACAATATATTGCTTCATATCTTTGGACCACTCCTAATGTAAACACCTTTCAGGCTTATATAAAAAAGAGGCTATAACTATTCCAAAATAAGATAGACTAACTGACAAAGTTGCATTTGGTAGGTTCACTTACAATTTCGCCACCTGTCCCATGCCATTGCAAATATTTTATATTAGACAATAAATTAAAATATTATATTCTAGGTTTTTCATAAAAAAAATACATATTATAGTCTAGGCCGGTTTACACTGTAATTAAGGCCATATTAGAAGTGGATATACAACTTTTTTATAGCCCAAAACAAAAACCAATGGGCCTCCCAATGGGCCCATAATGAGATCGATCTTTGGAAAGGCCCAGACCAGTGCAGCCCAAAATGTTGTATTATTAATAAACAAATATCTGATTCAATAAGACATAAAAACGTGTAGGAAGTGTGGACCATAAATGGTCTGAAAGATACATAAATAGATAGACATACAAATGTAACGTGATTATAGTAAATAATTTAATGTGATGGAGTGTTATAGAACGGTCCACGTTTTAACAAAAACATCACTTATAATATATAGTCGTGACCTTATGAGAAATCGTGGTACTGTTTCATGAGTAGACTAAACAATGAAGAACCAGACTATGAGTATGTGACCGACCAAATGCTAAGTAGCTATTTATAGGGCTTGTGGTCACGTTGGATTTGCATGTGAATTCAAATAAAATGCACGTTTTTTTATTATGTAAAGCCCAGCCCATATGTAATGGGCCCAACGATACACGTTGATCCAACTTGTCCAATGAATGGTCACACTCGCTGAGATGATATTTTCGTCCAATAAAAATAAGTAAATGAGAAGAAAAAAAATACTCTTTTTTTTTTACAGCAAAAATACTTTAATTTGATGTGAATCATTAAATTACTGCTCATTATACCATCTAACATAATTGATTAAGTTGATTGCTTTTGTTCTAATTAGTCTATGTGTTGTGTTGCACAAAATACCATTATTTTATATATACGGATCACTAACAACGCTTATGTACAATAAGAGCCGTTGACATTGTATTGAATAAAAATATATAATTTAAATTTATTTGTTTCTATAGTTAAAATATTGCACATTATACATTTGGTATATTAATGTTTTATTTTGTTATCAGATGAAAATAATAAAAAATAGTAAGATTGAAGATTATTCTTCTACAAAATATAATCAAACTAAAAACTCGTACAAAAAATAAAATATGTGAAAAAAATGAAAAAAATACTACAAAGTAATTCATTTTCTTTCCTCGAGGACACATACTTTTGAGTTCATTCTTAATTAGTATCCTCCTATCTTCTCTAAATAGGTATATATGTGAATCTATTCTATTTGTACGTACATCCTATAATACATCAAGTATAGAACTCTAATGTGTTTGTGTTTCAATATTTAACATACTATTTTATACGACACGTGAGACATATAACGTTGCTCTTTTTTCCGTGGACAATAATAACTTTTTTAGGTTTCAAGATTACTTATAAAAATTCAAGTTATTTGTGTAGTTACTTGTATAAATATACTAGTATTTTGTTTTGCCAAACCCAATGACTGAAACACCCCTGCCCTTACTATTAATGATAGAAAATATTAGGTTCATTGTGTACCAAACCCAAACATACCATGTGATCTTAAGTTTGACCTGCCATTTCAGTTACAAGATACTGTTTCTTTGCCAAATACAATCATTTTCAATAAATAAAATTTGTATCTTTAGTGTAAAATAAAATTCAACATTACTTACATTCTAACGTACAAATTTTCAAAATGAATCATATGATAACTCTCTAATTGGCTTAATTAGTATAGTAATTGAGAATTTTTTAATTACAATAATCAAAGAGGTTGTAGAATATTGAACATATAATTTAAAGGAAATTATATTTTAACTCATCAATATAAAATCGATTATACACCATTTGATTTTTCAAAAATGTAGGTACATAACTTAATTAAGTTGTAATTGATTATTAAATAAATGTGCATGTGAAGAAATGTGAGGGTTATATATCAATTTGTCTTCATTTTGTAGGTGTGTTATTTCTATTGCAATGAAAATTAATTAGTTTCTTTCATTTTATAGTAGCAATTAATGTTTATGCAGACATGGGTGTGTACTGTAGCTGAGTAAACTTTGACCAGTCCTATATCTTATGGAGGCTTTTATTTTAATTCAACTTGTAACTATATGCAATTTTTTAAAGAAAATATTTTCTTTTTTTTAATTTATTCACTTTTGTCCTTCAATTATTAATATTAGTCTAATTTGGTCTCAAGTACACTATCTAATTTTCAATTGGACCGATCGGTGTTCTTTCTGTCAAATTAAATTGACGGGACAATTTTTGTTGACGTGATGGTCAGAGACGGATGCATGTAGGTAGCTTTGGGGGCAATTGCCCGCACTCACATCCATTTATTACAAAAAGCACCACTAAATCACACCAAATTTTTATATTTGTCCTTGTGTTTTTTTATTTTACCCCCACTAATATTGTCAAAATTTGCATCATTGCCCTCACTTTTGAATTAATTAATATATTTCATCATATATAACAAAATATTGTATAATTAATTTGCTCCTACTGACTAAAAATTCTGGATCCGCCCCTGGTGATGGTCAAGTTGACTATATTTGTCAATTTGAAAAATTGGAAACAAAATATAATTCTAAATTTATGATAATACATGTTAATAAATTTGTTAAAATATGGTAGAGATCATGAGAGAGCCAGCATTTATGTTGCATAACAATGTACAGATCTCATCTGGAGATCAATAATGGAAAAATATTATTGTACATTTTCCAAAGAAAGGTGAATAATAAATTCCATCACATGGTGAGGTCAGCATAGCAACCTGACCTTGGTCTCATTCTCAAACAAATACAAATAATTAAAAATAATTAATGAGATTTTCAAGCATATGTTTTTGAATATCTGACTGCTCCTCCAAATGGTTGCATGTGATCATCACCACATAATTAGTTTAAATCTCCAGATATTTTCGATTATTATATTAATTACAACATGCTATGTTTTAAGTTTTTGGTGCTTACATTACTTATCTATAAAACCAATATTATACTTTATAATTAGTTGAATTAATTTGAAGAATTTTGATTATGGATGAACAATATTTATCATTAAAGGAACAAATGACCTTAGAATTGAAGTAATATTAGTCTTGAAATGCTTTTAAGTTTTAAGGATAAAATTTTCCAATTAATTAATATTGTATTTTTTATAACTAAAACTACATCATATCTTAATTATTTATATAATAAACTAGTATTTATTAATTTTATACCTGTATAGATTTTATGTTCCAAGGTAAGAAGACACAACCCATCTGGTGGATTGAGTTGTGAGCATATCTTTTGTAACTAATTATTTAATTAATTAAAATGCATATGATCCTAACTCTCTAGAAGAAAATCTTGTTCCTAACATGTATATGTGTGAAGTCAAATAAATTTTCAGTTGTGGTTCAAATACTTCAATCACACATTCAACTGATATTTTCTTTTCAATTAATTCCATTTGTCTTCAACCCTAAAAAAAACACCAATAATTAGTCATGGCTTTAATTTGCTTGGACCAATATTGTTAGGGACAATACAAACACTAACAAAACACAATCAATATTTTGACGACGACCCTTAAACAAACTAATCCGAAAGCTTGATTGAAATTCAAAGAACGTTCAAGAACCATCGGAAGATAATTAGACAAAATATTAGCAAAATAATTGTTTTGTTGTTTTGTTATGTATATAATGGAGTTAATAGAGAACAAATTGAATGAAAATAAATAAATTTGTGGCATTGGAAATGGCAGGTGGGATTGAGAGCTTGGAGATTCCCTTTTTAAGGTTTGTGAAGTCCAACATTTGGGTGTTGGTGTTGTAATAAATTTGAGGAAAAAAAAGGGGACAAGAAAGTGTGCGTCACGAGGAACCAGCTAAGAGAAATGTGAAATGGGTCTGGTTTGGTCTGGTCTGGTCTGGTCTGGTTTCTGACTCTAACTCAGTCTGGACCTCATAAAAAAAAGGTGACTTTTAATTGGAAATGGAAGGCCAAAACAGCCACCCATCCATGTCTGCTTCTGTTTCTGCTTCTCTTCTTCACACAAAGAGTCTTATCAGATGGATCGACTAACAAACAAACAAACAACTCCTAAAACTGGAATCCAATAACAACACCTCCTCCATTCTTTTTCTTCGTAATCTTCATCGTATTGTTATGGTTTTGGATCGTATATTCTGTAGCCGTGCTAGAGAATCCGACACGTTTAACAATTGTAGTGTGTCCACGTTCGTATCGGTTAAAAATCAACATGAAATTAACATGTTTGTACTCACACCAATTGTAATCATTTTGTCCTCGTATTGAATCTCCAAAACACGCACGCACACTTAAGGATATAGTGGTCAATTAACCCTAATAATGTGTCAAGCTAGCGTGTTGATTATACTATGGAGAATGTGTTGAGTCATGTTCGTATTTGATGTGTCAACACGGCCATTTTAGTTACCGAGTTAAACATATTGTGTTCGTATGTTGTGTTCATAAACATGTTGTGTGTTCATTTAAGGTCATACAACACATTGATACGACACACACGCACGAATTATATGCTCTAATACAACTATATATATATAGTTGTTACTGTTCTGAAACAATCATCTTTGCTAAATGACAAATAGTCTCTTGATGACAAGAGGCGGAAAGATCGAGTGATGTAACATTGATTGTCATGAAAAGTAAATTGGGAAAAACATAAAACACTTGCATTACAATTTTTTTTTATCTATACCACAAAACGCGTGAGTCAATCAATAAGAATTGTATCAACTTAATCTGAAGTTTCGAAACGCAATTGCGTTAAAAATCAATATGAAAATGTTGATCACGTGTTGACAGTGAGCACACTACCTCATGATTTAGACAATATATACATATATATAGAGAGAGAAAAAAGACTCTTAGCCATTATTTATTGGCCGAAACTCTTAGCCAATAAATTATGACCAATTAGGTGATACCACATCAGCTATTAACATTCATACCCGTCCCAATAAATTTTTAGGCGCGGAACATCTCGCCAGTATCCATTATATTTGTCTCTTGGCTGAGAGCTCCCGATACTCATATGTTATATATATGGTTATGAAAAAATTACTGTCATTTTGTACGTTAGAGTATGGATAAAAATATACGTACGTAAGGCACACAACATGGAGAGATGAGTATATAAATACCCACCAAAAATACCACTTTGCACAAACCCTGAACTCAAGCCTCCTCTTCTTCAACCCAATAATTCTCTCTCTCTCTCTCCTCTCTCTCTCTAAAACACCACAGTGACCAAAACAGAGAATTTCTGGTATGGACGAGAAGTGGAAGCCATCGAAGAAGGAATGTTCTTCATCAAAATCTCCATTCATGATGAGAAGCTTCTCAACAAAACATTCTTCTTCTTCTTCGTCTTCGTCTTCTTCCAATTTCTCCAGAAGCTCTTCAACAAGATGCTCTGCTTCTGCTTCTTCTTCGTCGTCGTCGTCTTCGAATAAAAGCTCGTCAATTGGCAGAAAATGCAGCAACATAGCCAAGGAACAGAAGACCAAGCTCTACATCATGAAACGCTGCGTTTCGATGCTCATGCCTTGGCACAACAAACATGGCGATTCCTAACAATTACATGCAGCAACAAATTAAACATATATATATATTGGCTCGGCTCGTCTTCTTAATTTAGGTTTGTTATGTTTCCAAAACTCCATATTTGTTTTTTCTTCTTCTTCCAGTTCATCAGATTCTTCATGATCAGTATGTAATTAATATTTTATAATAATGTGAGTTGAGGCAGGTTGTGAAATATATAAAGATTTAATTACCATATATTTTCTTGAATTCATGTCCAGATTTATAGAAATTAGATCTGTATTTGGGACTGAAACCCATTTTTGATCACTGGAATTGGTATCAATAAACAGCAGTTTATAGTAAATAGATCTGTGTTTCTGATCCATTCCAAAATTGTTGAGATTGAGCTTTGATTTTGCAGAACAGAGCATCTTCTTGAATCTGATCATGGAAAGTTTTTATTTTTATTTTTTTGTTTTTGTTTGTGTTGTTATAATTGGAATTAAAATGAGTGGGTGGTGTATTTACCTAACAGTAACAGCCAAAAACAGATAGGTAGACACATGTGAAACATTGACCCTTTGAGCTTTTTTGGGGTCCTGTACTTTATGAAGAGCTACATTAACATCACTGTTCAACCCAAATTTTCACTATTTGTCATCCATTTTTTCAAAATTCAGTAACACATGTAATTTGAAATGTTGGACTATAATGACCATTTTACACTAGTAGGGGTGTTCATTATTTAGGCGGCGATCGATTTTTTGGTTTCAGCCAGACTGGATTAAAACTGATCGCAACTATTCGGTCTGAGTTTGGTCGGGTTATTCTAAAGACATTCGGACTAATTAGAGTTGGGTCTAAATTGATTATTCAAATTACTTTAATACATTGTACTTAATTTTGTACATTATTTATCATTGGGTTCACTTCATCTCCACATTTTTTACAAAACCCATTCCTTTAAAAATGCATTTCCCCTTTTTTTTCCTTTTCAAATTTCATGTTCAATTAGTCTGATCCGGTCCAAGCCTGGTCCTTATTCGGTTTGATTTTCAGTCTTAGAATTTCCTAAAATACGGTCCAATATGAGTTTGGACCGATGATACCCCCTAAATACTATTAAAAAAAGGTCCAACCCAACCTGGATGAAGTTTGAGTTTATTCAGATTTTATCTCAGATTCGTTCAGCTTTGAATTGATAAAGCTTATTATAACTCCAATCCAACCCGAATAAAGTTCAAGTTATTCATATTTCAGATTTTAGTGTGGAATGTGAACTATCGGGCAATCCGAGCAGACCCAAAAATATATATAAAAAATCCGACCTAACCCAACCCAAAATAGGTCAGATCAGCTTCAAATTAAATCAAAATTTTCAGTTTCACGAGTTCAAATTCAAATAGTCATCTCTCCCCGACACAAAGAAGCAGAGGAACACAATGATGTATGATAATTGAGTGGAGGGGCCTTGCAGAGAACAAGCAAACAGAGAGTGGTGTCTAGGCCACCCTTTGTACCACTTCCACAGAAAACAAACAAAGAAGCAATAAGTTAGGCTCTAATTAATTGAAGAGGATAGAAAATTAGTTACCATGGTCAGAGGTCAAATGGTGGTCAATGGTCAACATTTTTGAATTAAATCTACAGGTGGATGAGTCAGCATCTGATCCGATGCAGGACCATCACCATCAACATCATGGACGATCCATTATTAATAGTAGTGGCAGTGCCAGCAGCAGCATCAAATTGCCACTGCATAAACCAAAAACAATTTAATTAATTTGTACTAAAATTGGTTCATATGCTAATTTGTCATTACTTTAATGGTAGCTGACAATTGCATATCATCGAAATGTACATGCAAAGCATCTGATCGATAAAATAGTACAACCAATTTTACAAATGTTGATTTTTAGTCTCATAAATTGATTTGTATACTGCAACTCATACAAGTATTTAGATTTTTGAACTTTTACTGAAGTTCGAGATCGATCAACCAAGACCGAGAGTCTGTTCAGAATAGATAAAATTAAAACATATATGAAAATGGACCAAAAACAAATATGGAAGAAGTCAAGAAGAAGAAAATGGACTCGATTGGGGAGCACGACAATGAAGCTCTTCCCACGAGACAAGTCATTCTACTTATTAACCGGTTTCATGGTTGTTAATTACCGATTAATGGGTATTGAGTTCTACTAAGAAAATCATGAGTTAATGCCAAACTTCTTATGTCATTACTTTATTTATTTAGATCTAAAGTGGATGTTATTACAGTTCTGGCTCTAACATGACATCATCATCAACCAATCATATGTTTCACGTCTATATTTATAATCTAACCACGTTTTTGAGATGAATTGTTTTTAGATGAATTCTAATGCTTTCACTTGATATTTTGCTCTCATTTTATTGATCCAGATCTTAATAAGTGGACTCTAAGCCCAAAATTAATGACTACCGGATAAGAAGACTGTGTGCAACTGATTGGGCTTTATAGACCTTGTTTAAAAAGCTCTTCAATAATTATACTAAAAAATAAAATTAATATAAAATCTTTAGCTGACTTATTTGGTATGATGTTTGGGAAACGGGTAAGTAAAACGATGATATTAAATGTAACTTAATTCAATTAAATCAAATACAATTCTTTGAGGTTAGATTCTTTGCCATTTAATAAAAAATATAACTAGGATAATATAGATAATAGACAAGCCTTTTCAGGTGGGTAGGCAAGATCGGAAGAGGCATGAAGCATGCATGTTTGTTGTATTGGTAGTCACTGATCCAAAGTGACATTTGACAATCAAGAATTGAAGATGTATCAGTATTTATATACCTGTCATTTCATCTCACCTCATCATTCACCCAATCCACCAAATTCAATATAATTTAGATTATGTCACATAAATATTGTGACGAATATTATTAATTGAGGGGTTGCAATCAGTTGACAACGAAAATTGAGTTTCTAAGTGAAATTTAGAGGTCTGATCCCCTTTAACACTCGTAGAGAAGCGAAAAGTTTTAATTACAGCTAAGTCACGAGGAATAATGGAAGTCTCAAAACTACAACGAATGAGAATAGTAATTGTAATGAGTTTTAATATAATCATTACATGTTTCTAACATAATGTAAAAACACAAGTGAAAAGAAAATTAACACAAAGTCAATAATGCAACTATAACTAGTACCGTTCATTTCTAACTAAAACAAAACATGAAATTGTAAACGAATAGAATACGAAATCAATAATGCAGTCATATCTAGCAACAATATTCTCCAAATCCCCTCATTTCCCACACCCGTAAAACGGACGGGAATAGCAATGTGATCAACGATAATACGATCATCGTCTCTTTCTAGCCAAAAGTAAAGACATAGTCGAAAAGAAAAGGTGTACAAAGTCAATAATGCAACCATATCCAGCAACAATCGCCACATTTTTCAATTATTAGCAACAAATTGCCCCAACACAATAATTGAAGTTGTAAAAACATTTTCACTGTGTATTTCAAATAGTAGAAAATACAGAATCATACAAAACAAAGAAGCCAATACACATAAACACAACAAATTAAAAAACAAAGAACATAAACATCAATCCCAGATCATGACAACGGCAATGACAGCGACTCCGAGAAGAACCGCAAGAAACTTAAAAAACGGAGTGTCGACGTAGCAACGAGCTTGAGGCTTGAACCCTTTGGCGATGAGATGGTTGATAGCCACGTAGACGAAGACACCGCAAGCAATTCCCATAGAAATAGCGTAGACCCAATCGGCGACAGCTCCTTGCGTGGTGGCGTCGATAGCGATTCCGATTCCGACGCCGATGGGGCTCGATATCGCGAACGCGAATGAGTAAGCGACTGTCAGCAGAAACGGCCTCTTCGGGATCATTCTCAGAAGTGCAATTCCCATAGCTATGGCTGCGAATATTTTGTGCAGCGATATCGTCCATAGATTCCTCCATGCATCTCCTTTTGTATCTGTATATAAATAACAAACAAAAATTGATAATTAAACAGTTAGTTTACTGTGATTTGTGAACAAATAAACTAACTGTTACTGTTTATATAGGAAAATATTTCATTTTTGGACTCTCAGCTATTAATTTTGTTAAGAATGGGTACCTAATATGAAGTGTCGTCATGTGTTACTAATTTGAATCAAATTTGAATAATTGAGAAATGTGGTCACTACTTCCATTTTGTTTAATTTGATAGGTTAGTTATACCATTATGTTCAGTCAAATTTGTAAAGTTAACACGTCAATCTAATAAGATGGTACTGTTTTAAACTGAACCAATTCGAAACAAAGTGACGTTAAATAACCGAAATAGGACAATATGAATAGTTCTTGGACCGAACCGAGACAAATATCAAATTGAGTATCAATTAAAATGTAACATTGCTATAGATATGTGTGTATATATATTACCTGCAACTCCAACGGCTATGCCCTCAAAAACAGAGTGAAAACAGAGGGCCAAAATGAGCAGTATGGTGTCACTAAACGACGTCGTCTTGAGGAAAACAGGACTAACATCGACCATGCTACTTTCTTGATGATCACGATCCTCCTCGTGATCAGGAGTAATTACATTTCCTTCTTCTTTAGCCACTTGGATTTTAACTTCTCTGTTGCTGCTCTTGGTGACGAACAGCACAGTGCAATCTCCAAGCATGGTGAGAAGATAACCCGCAGATGCTAACATGAACGCGAAAGGGTAGGGCTTGTCGGTCAGATCTCCAAAAGTCTCGTTCGAATCGCTCAAGAAATGCATCAACGACGTCCCGAGAAACACCCCGCCGGCAAACTGAGTCCCGAGAACGAGAAAGCTCTCGTTCCACCGGAAAAAGTAGGGGGACACGCCGCCGGCGAAGGTAGTCACCAGGAGAATGATCAAGCACCATATTTTCACCAATATTAAGCCTTTTGCATGCAACTCATGATCGGCGTGATCACCACCAGTGCTGTCCTTGTTGCCGGAGCCACCGTGGGATAAGGAAAATGGGATGAGTTGGAGGAGGAGGAGAGAGATGAACAGGGTGGTTGACTTGGAAGCCATGAATTGGGAACTAGATGGGATTCAATTTGTAGCACTGTTTGGACGATTTTTGTTCGATTAGTTATATTAGTTCGTTAATTATTGTTAAAATCAAGAAAATTTTATCGTTTCAGTTTGTAGTACAGCTTTGGGTTTTGACTTTTATGTTTGTATGATTGTACTTGCAGTCTTGTACTGCAAATAAAAGGATTGGTCAATGAAGAACTTGTAATTAGAGGTCGATTGGATTTATAAACACAAATCCTAATCCGATCCGGCACGGATTCAAATTTCCAACTATACTTGTAATGCTAGAGGCCCAGCCCAATAATGTAGCCCAAATCAATTAAAACCTAAGGCCCATAGGCTTGGTGGAGTACAAAATTTTATTAGTTGTTACATATACTAGTGGCCAGAGGACCCCAAAAATACACTGTTCCAATCCAACAAGTTTGTTATGGTATTAGCAGTCATTACACAATGTCTGAACCATCTGATTCATTCTCCTGATTTTCATGCCATCCTGACCCACCCACCTGGAATTTACACACAGGACATGTGCCTTGCTGTCGGAGCCACGTATCGATGCAGTTGGCGTGAAACTGCAAAACAATGCCCATTGTCCATGTAAAGACGTCGAATTGGAAAAACACTATGATTGCAACTTGACAAGTTGAAGACAATAATGTCAATCTGAAATGTTGAGATTCTACAACCAAGACATCGTCTTTTAAGTTGTGGATAAGCTACGAACCTGGTGTAAACATGGCAAGCTACGGACAATTTCCCCACTGTTGACTTGCTCCAAGCATATGCTGCATGTCAGTTCATCCCGTGGAACTTTTGTGCTCAAATCTACCTTTTTTGTGCCTCGCTTTGTCTGCTTGTATAAAGAAACACAACATTTACATAAAGAAAAACTACAGAACAATTAGGAAAGGAATAAAAAACAAGATACCTCAGCTGAGGCTGAAGAAGATGACGCCTCTTGATCCAGAGATCCTTCACTGTGGGAACAAACCAAAACAGTCATATTTTCATTGGTCATGTAGCCAAACAAGTAGATGTTCCAAAATGACAAGTCAAGATCTATTTGCTCTACGAACTTGTCTACTAACTAGAATGGTGAATCTATCTTATCTCAAGACACTAAAACTTACTATATTTGTTAACTAATTTTCCAACTTTCAACAATTGAAAGCACTAAAAGTGTCATAGGTTAATAGAGAATCACAATTTAATAATAGAGTCGTAGAATACTAAGAGTGGGTTACTGATCAAAGCCACTAAACTTAAGGCAATTCAAGTGTCATAGGTAAATAGAGAATGGCTATTCAATAGACTCAAAGAGAACTAAGAGTGGGTTTTCTTTCCTACCATAGATCTGGCGCTCTTAATATTTAACACTCTTAAGAGCAACAACAAAATCCTCCTCTCAATTAACTACCTAAAAAAAAGGTTACTGAAAATAGAAAATAATTAAAGAGGCTTTCAGCTTACTTCTGCGAGCCTATGGCCTTGTACTTATGCACAGGTAAGGCATTTATCTCTTCTTCACTCATCGAATGAGTTGTGGAAGAATTATCTGAGTCCAATGCTCTCAAAGCATCATAATCTGCAGCAGAGTTGGGAAAATAAACAATTACACAAGAACCCACCTATACAAGAACCAGTATCTTAAGTAGATGTAAGTGCATCTTAAAATTCCATATTGTAGCTCCATATTTAATGTACAAATTAACAGAACATCTTACCTAGATCATCAAATTCACGATCAAGAAGTGCAAGCTGAAGCCTCAGTCCTTGCAGGCGTCCTCTTGTTGCAAATGCTATTGAGGGCGGGACGTGCAAGCGGAACTCAGTTTGACCAAGAAAGCCTCTAGCAGCTGCAGCATGAGCTCGGGCTTGAGCTTGCAGTTGTTGGCAAGTTGCATACATCCTTAGGCTTGTGGCTATCAAAAAAACACCCACAACCAACCAAAGCTGCATAGAAAGGTACAAGTATAACCTCGTCAATTGATATGTACTTCAATAGTTAGAAACACTTACAAAAACGCATTAGATTCTCAGTGAGAAATACCAGAAAGTTTGGTGACATCTGGTGAGAGTTCAAAATCATGAACAGCAAAAGAACTGCTGAAGAGACAAGAATACCATAAGATTTAACATATGCTCCATGATGAGCAGAAAGTGAAAGGAAAATAAGATGCACAAAGAATTAGACACATTACCTGTGACAAGAAAAGCTAGTGAATTTGTATTAACTGGTCGAGTTGCATGAATATGCTAATGGCAAAAGCAAGAAGAAACAAAAGCATGGAAATAAGTACTTCATTACATTACATATTCTGAATAGGGTGAAGGCGCACAACCGAACACTGTGACACACATTAATGAGCTTACCACTGCAGGTCGTTCAGGAATATATCCTGAAAATCCACTTTCAATATCTCCTCGGCTCCCTCGAAAGGAAAAACTCATGGCTCTAAGAGTTCTTAAAAAATTCCTATTTTGCACTGTCCTGTTTCACAGTATGTACTCTGAAAGGTACAAAAGTAGAAAATGGGAAATAAATTATTAAAACATTATGAATTCACAAGTTCCTAATGTAGGGAATGCAGTCTTTACATCACACAACTGAATATATTTATAGGTTTAACAAAAGTTTAACAATATTAAGTTATGTGTCAACAATGTTCCAGAGTCCAGAACATAAAATGGCAACAAAAAATAATAGCTATAAATGGTCAGGACAATTCCTTCCACAGAGACATAAGTTAAAATTCCTCATATATATAGACAAAATTAAAACAATTTGACATAGGTACCAGAAACAAACGCATCAAAATGCTAAAAGTAGAATCCACAAAAATTAATCAGTGATGAAGAATTACACAATCACATAAAAAAACATTTAACTCAAATCATAGCAGAAAGAGTTAATACAAACGAGGAAAATTTTGAGATCATCTGCCAGCTGAACTCAAGTGGGAATCTTGTATCACTTAAGGTGCACTTTATAATAATCAATTGCACACTTCCACTGGGAAAATTAAATCAAAACTATATTTATTTAGGACCAACATATATTTCTAAATCAATTTCTTTAGGGCTCCCATAATCCATACTAAGACAAGAAAAAATAAAGCAATTACAGGCACAAGATCATTAGAGTAATAGAGATAAGGAAATCACAAAATAAATCTTTCCTGCTCCAACATAAAAACATATAATTGCATGTGATACATGCAGAGAATAATCAATGATTTCTATACTTCCACATGAAGAAACCATCCTTAGTATTCTATTAGATTTAATACATGTATCTTAACATATGTCCACTAGATGATGACTCACCATGAGGCAAGCATTCATCTGCTCCCAAACTGTAGCCACAAAAATGAACATATTTAATGGGTCAGAACCACCCAAGGAATGGACCCACAGAGAAGATAATTAGTGCCACATTCAAATCATCATATATGATCCTCCTTTTCGACTGATCTATATGAAAGCCAAAGGAAATAAACAAACTAATCTTACCCTCTTGTCTAAGTCTGAATAGATGATCGAGGAGCATAAGTCAATTTTAAAGAGGAAACCAAATACATATGAAGGAAAGAAGTAGTGTTTTTACTGATCATACATTAAAATCTAAAGTGCGAACCATATATGTATAGAACCTAGGAGTCATTGTTTTGAATACAATCAAAGGTCAAATTGTTATTTAGCAAGGATGCAAAGTACGAATAAACTGATGTACCAAACACAAAGCTAATTCTCATCAGCATTTTAAGTATGACTTCCCACAACCTTTCAACCCAAAATACTTTATTAATTAACCATTTGTTTAAATACACCCACAGGGAAGCAGTCCACCCAAAAATTAAATATAGCCCTGCTCAGTCCTGCAACTATTTTAGTAGGCAGCCACCATAGCAGAATAATTCTCACATTCTCAGAATCTCAATTCTCAGCCACCATATAAAAGGCAAAATAGTCACAAGCAGCAGAAACATTGAACGAAACCTTCATTTCTCTGTTAAAGAACACATTTTACATTTAAACAAGAATCAAACCTTGAGAAAAAAAACAAATTCCAACCATTCAAGCGACGCAAATTGGAAATAAACACGTAATCGAGCCAAAAGAAACAAAAATTTCCCTCAATTTCTCGGAATTGAACCAATAAAAACAAAAACCCTAATAAAATAATTCCATGATCCATCATTAAGAAACCCTCATTTCACACACTGAAATGCAGAACGAAACATGCACAGAACGATCACGATTCAACCATACTAGCAACTACAGTCCCAATTTGGCTCAAACAGCAAGTTTGATCAGCACAGTAAAGAACGAGTCAACCAGCATTTTCTCGGAGAAATTCTCAGCATCCAAACACACACTAATGCGCTGAATTTGATGACAACCCATACGTTTAATATAAGACTTACAGTGAGTAGAAAAATTAGCCGAAAGAAGAGCGAGAATCAAGGAAAAAGCGCCTCCATTGCTTGAAATAGGAAGAGCTCGAAGTGAAGAAGGAGAAGAAATGGAGCTCGTGATGTTGAAGCTCTAACAACAGATCAACAAACACAAACCCCGAAATTGAACTCTCTCTCTCTCTCTCTCTCTCTCTCTCTTCACCTTCTTGTCCGAACCGTTGGATTTTACATTTTTTTTCTTGATTTTGTGGAATTCGGAAATTAATTTTAGCTCTGGATACCTCCAAAAGCCGACACGTGGCTTTACTTATAATCAAACTGTTGCCACGACTTCACATAACATGCATGTTTTACCTTACATTACACTACACACGGTTTGGTTAGTTAAAGCTGATTTTACTGCCTCGGTAATTAAATAAATATGGTTTTCTCGTAATTTAATCGGAATTACCAACCAAACAATAGTAACATTTTTTATTGCAATCTATATACCATAGCTTTCTGAGCGGGCCCGCAAACTCGCAGTTGTCACATTTAAATCGTTTTATCACATTCAAATCAATCATTATTTGAGGGTAAGTAACAATTAAAGTTCATTCATATCCTCATAAGTGTGTTGAGTAAGAATCGAACGCAAATCTTATTCACACTCAAGCAGCATGTGTAGTTAATTGTGTCACTACTCTTGGTTGAACAATAGTAACATTATTAATTCATTTTGAGAGATGTTAGTTACTCGCCCATCTAAAATGCACTATTTCGCTTTCTATGTAGAATATCAGGAATCTCAACAAAGAGACAAACAAAATGAGTCCGAGCGGGGCGCTCCGCGCCCAAAAATTTATTGAGACGGGTATTAATACAAATTGCTGATGTGACATCACTTAATTGACAATGATTTATTGGCTGAGAGACTTAGCCAACAAATCATGGCTGAAAGTCATTTTTTCTCTTCTATGTAAATAGTAAGTGCAATGTTGGTATACAAATAAAAATATGGGAAAAAAACAATAGTCTAGGCATAGATAAATGATAATCCATATTTTCACTTATGGGTGAAAGCGAAGAATCTTGACCGTTTCTAAGATCCGAACTTGATTAAACAGGTAGTTTAAAATAAAACAATATTCGATATTTATTAATTATGTGATAAATGATACTCATTTTGTTTATAGGCATAGATTACATATATAGGAATTAAACGTTGTGGGTGTGTAGAAAGGCAAATCCATTAGCAGTAGCAGAATCGTATGGGGCTGTGGTCGGCATAAGGAGACAAAGTGAAATCACCAACCTCCATTTGTAATTGCATTGAATCCAAAGCTAAAGCTGAAGTGCATATACAGCTGGCCAATTGGTTGATTTTAATTTTGGGTCCAAACAGTTGTCGCTGAATCACTGATACCATTGGCAAGAGCTAGCAAGCTAGATCTTTCAGATTTTGGGCCACATACAGATTGCTTTTTCTAGGCTCAGCTCAGCTTTGCTTTGCCTTTTAATCAATGATTTTGGACCATAGTCTCTAAATCTAATGTGTGTGTTCATGGTTTTCGCTTAAACCGATTGAGGATAAGCCTAATCTAAATTTGATTACCACTCATTTGTGGTTGGATTTCGGATGACCAAAACTTGGCTACCTAATTCTAATTTAAGTAATAGTACCAAACAAAACCTTACCTTGATACCAATCTGAATACAGCCTCAATCGGTCAATGTAACCACCTACTGCTTGCTTCTGATAGTGATTTGTGCACATTCTAAGCAACCTCAGATTTGGGCACATGCTTAAAACGATGCTCCTTCATTCCTATTCTAGAAGTGGACAACAAGGAAAATATTGTCTTTCTCCAATTGGTAGAAATTTTAACCCAAATTTATGAACACTCAAAATTCAATCCGAGCAATTTTCAAGTCGGACCAATCCACGCAAATTCTTACATTTTGTATCTGAATCGTGAATGAACTTGAAGTTACCGACCACAAAATTGTCGACCTCTAAAGACGAAAAGAATTGTTTTACAAGTTCCATTCACAAAAGTTCATTGTATATTTACAATGAAGCTGAAAAATGATCTTTAATTTGCCTACAGGTATGTTTCCAATTAATAACCACAAAAAATAAAACAAATAAATTGTTTCTTCTTCTTCTTCTACCTATCGCTACCGTCCATTAATTAGACCGTGATCTTCAAGAACTAGACCTCTACTACTGTTACGGCTACGGACAAATCTACTGAACACCGAGTGACTGTGACTCCTACTCATTGACCCGTTTTGGGTTGCTGTTTCAGCAATCGAAGACGGCGTCGTATCAAAGGAAGAATCCGAAGATCTATTGCTACTGGGTCTTCTAAAGAATGAGAACAAATTACGAAAAGCCCTGCCAAAACCGCCGCCGGTGCGTCTTCCTCGGCCGCTCCGTCTGGATACCCATGAGATTCTCCTCGGAGCTCCGTTAGAATTGAACCCGCCGTCCATTTCTGTGTACACCACCGGCAATTCCCTCTCCCCGGCGCCTCTCCTCCCGCCGGAGAACCTCCCCACCGCGAACCCGCCGCCGGGGAGCCTCCATATGGTCAATCCGACGGTCTCCTCGTCGGCACCGGCCTGCGGCTCCTCCGAGGTGTCCGCGGGCAGTTCGTGGCGGCACACGGGGCAGGAATTGTGCAGAGAGAGCCATGGGAGGATGCAATCGGAGTGGTAGATGTGCTTGCAGGGCATCTCCCGAGCCTCCGATCCCAGCTCGAAGGCTTCTTTACAGACGGCGCAGTGCGATTCCGAGCTGACGTGGCTCTCGGCGATGTCGAACGTCGGCATTGATTCCACCGCCGCTTTTGATGCCGGCGGGTGGTCCGGTCTCCCGATCCCGTTGATTTCGATCTGGTTGAGCTGGTCCAGCAGCCGGTCGAATCCGGACCCCATTAGAAACTCCGACATCGTCGGCGGCATAGGCCTGAGTCCGGATCCGGCGCCGTCGTCGTAGTACAATTCAAAGCTGTTCCTCTCCGTCTCCCCGGCCTCCGCAGCAGATCCGCCGCGGAGGACGATGACGGGGTTAAACGGAGACCTGTCGCCGCCGTTGTTGCTCCTTCTCCGGCGGAACCTCATGCCGGAGCTCCGATCGGAATCTTGACGAGCGTTTCCAAACATATACATAGCAGGAAACCGGTGGTGGTGGTGGCTGTCGGATAGAGAGTCCGCCTCCGAGTCCGGCACCGGAGCGGTCTCGATTTCTTCGAGAAACCCACCTTCGCAGTACGGACACGTGACGTTCTCCAGAGGCGAAACGCGGACGAAGCGAGTGCAGCTGTAGCACCAATACGACGTCGTAACAGCAGCCATAAAGACCGGATCTGATTCAGATGAAATCGCCGGCGAGCGATTGAGAGAGGCGTAGAGAAAAAGATAGTTAAAAAGGGAATGAAGAAGAAATGATGGAAGAGAAGGGTTTTAAGAGAAGAATGGAGCGTGTGGAACGGGCCAATATACGACAGCGTTTTATATGGGGACGGCAGGAGTGAGAGAGGAGCAGCGCGTTGGAGAAGTGAGTCTTGTGGACGTTGACTAGTTAATTTTACTGCCAGCGGAACGCCGAGTTTGAAATTCAAATAAAATGTAGTATTTAATTTTGTATTTATTTAAAAAGGGAATTAATAAAAACAAAAATAATATTGGAGCAAGGAAGATTCCTGACATACACTCAACAAGGCGTTGGGTTGTCATTTGTGTTGGCGACCGGTCGCTCCACTCGTTTTGCAACTATGGACTTCACCAACTTGGGCCCACCGTTTCCTTTAAATCAAATACACATGTTTTCATTAATTTTGTGGATGAGGAGGCTAATAATATTTTCTAATAATATCTCTATGATAAATTATTACGTATTATTAAGCTCGTTATAACACATGTTCATAAAATTTAAAAACTACATGGGGTTCGTGCTAGTTGGATCGGTTGTAGATAGCCTAGGGTGGTAGAGACTATTACTATCCGGAAGGCCCTTAGTTGGATAGTGGAGAGAGAATGTCAGTGTGAAATCAGATGCTCTTGAGTTTATTCGTGTTTTTTATTCTTTAGATGAGGACTTTACTGCCTTTTGTTTGATATAAGAGACATTTTTAGTCTTGCTGCCAAATTTTCTAGTATAGAGTTTTATTTTGTGTACAAGTCTCGTGTAATGCATACGGAATGTATGAGTTCATTTTTTTAGATGAAACCAATTGAAGAGTGTGGAAGGCTTCCTCTTTGTATGCCAAGAACATATACTAAGTGTGATTAAAATATGCATTCACAAAAAGTATTGGTCAATGTTAGCAGAAGATGATAATAAAGTTATTTGAAAACTTAATTGATCAAAACTTGATCCAAGTGGTGTATATCTAGATCTTTCAATATAAAACAAATGATTTTTTTTATTGATGGGTGAAAAAGTCAACAACATATTGAGGTGTTACACAACATGTATCTACATTGCATCAACTTGAGATAAGTCAACACAAGCAAATAGTAAGTTTATATCAATTATCAACAAATAATAGGGTTATATTAGACAAATTATGAGCTCATATATGTACACTCCCTCCATGAGTCCATGTATTGTTACATACATCACTTCATATATATTTAGCTTAAACATAAAAAAGTAAAGAGCATGTTGATATCCAAGACAGACAATTGTGGAAAGAGATGCGAAGATAATGGCTAAAGAAGAGTGGCCCATGTACACTCATTTTTGTTTGTGTGTTTCTGGGCACGGCGTGTCATGAGGGGTCGGACAGGTTAAGTTTTTTTTTTTTTTTTTTTTTTTCGTAAATGCACGCCTCAAAAGTATCATTTCCAACTCCAACCACTATGATTAAGACAAACTAATTTTTTGTCATGTCTCTTTTGTTGAGCAAATATCTTTTTCAGGGCTCAATCTACATAATTAGATGGTATTTTTAAAATTTTCATACTTAAAATATCTTAAAAACATGTCAAACATATTGGTTTTTTTGTGCAAAATGTGTGGTCGTGTTCGTGTCGATTGTGTTGACACTACTCATTTAGTTGTCACGATAAATGTGTCATGTTCGTGTTGGATCGTGCAACACACAATTAACTTTCAACACGAGACTCACGAATTGGTAGCTCTATGTATTATGATTGTTTCAATTTGATACATTTTTTATTATTTTCTTACACATCTTAAATCTCCACCAAAAGGTTATATGACAAATCTCAACACCAATGAAAAGATTTAATATGTTATATCACGATTCCACACGTATATCTTCAACGAATTTGTGTATGCAAAATGCCTATCTGATTACATTTTATTTGCATCATAGATAAACCTCAACTAATAGCTTTTCTTTTTACTAGAGTCCTTGACTTTACTCTCTTTTTACAAATCATATTCTTGTTGTGACAAAAAAGTTTCAAAGTCTCACAAAAGAAAAAGTCTAAAAGAAAACGTAGTAAATCTAATTACAATTATAGGAAAACGCTACAATGAAGATCAGAGTAAGCCAGAAACAGGAATAATAAATAATGGCCTGCGAATTGTTACTTTAAAGCTCAAAGCCAAAGAGAGTCAAAAGAGCATCAAAATGAGGCATCATCATTGAGCTCTCTATATAATCTAAGTTTCTTTTGTTGTTGTTGTAAAAGAGCATTAATTTTGGGGGTTTCAATTATGCTCTTTATTAGAGAGTTGAAAAAAAGACTAAACAAAAGCATCTCCATCCACCTAAGTTTGGGCCTTGACTGTCTTTATGGCTCCACATTTAATTTAATAATAAAGTCGACTTTCATATCACCAAAACATGGAACACAGTCACACAGATAAAGGATTTGGCTCCAATACATTTGATTCCTCTTCTTCCCAAACCTTATTGCCTTGAAAAATATACATATGTTCAATCTCTCATAAAGTAACCCATCAGTTTCTTAAATCTAAAATTATGTTTCAAAATCTCATATGAAAAATGTGTAAATAATTTACGGCTCATGCTTCGCTTGAGGGGATATTTAAGTTCACAAAATTAAATGTAGAAGACGACGCGTCGTCTTGTGATTGGTTGTTGAGAATGACTAGTGGACTTTCATGATGTCATGAGCTGAAATGATGACTTTACACACTACGTGATGATGATAAAATGATGTTATGATAACATGACATTGAGATCCATTGATGGCGTGGAGATGATGATGATGTCAATATTGTAGAGCCCTTGAGGCATGACGATCTTTAGAGTCACAGGTTGACCTAGCACGAGGGGTTGCCCAAAAGTGTATCGAGACCAAAGCCTTCGCACGTACTTACCCACAAAATGTAGTACGGTAGTATGAGAGGTTGCCAGTTGAACGTACATGTCCAGACATAAAACCCGACTTGTTATATGTTGTAATTGATACATGCCGGGCTAGGTTTAAGTTGTTACTTGTTACCAATTGCCATTTCATTTTTTTGGTTATTTAAGCAAAAGGCCACTTATGTAAGGCCCATAAATCGAAACATGTAGTATAAGGATTATGGAGTCCATGTTCCAATATAATTTATGGGCTAGATATTAAATTAGTTACATTAAAGAGCACAAACTGAACAAGATAACCAATAAAAGAATTAGCCCAAATTTTGAGTTGGGCTTGCTCTAACTCATATGCTCCTAGTCCTAGGTTTACATGGCAACTTGGGCCTAAATGAGCGAACTGAATAAACGCAGGTATTTTTATCAGACAATTTTCGTTAGTTGTAACATGTCCCTCATGTGTTTGAATTGGACAACCGTCATTGTTATATGTCTAGACTATTTACACTCTTAAGTATACATGAAATGTGGACCACGATTTTTCGTCACTTGTAATGTGTCTTGCCATTAGTGAGAAACAAAATAAAACTAACAAAATACTGCAAAATACGAAAGTGTGAGCTTTTCAGTCTGACCCGCGACACGAATTACCAAGTACATGAGTATAAAGTGATTATTTGGACCCACCACTGAATTCCAATGATATTGACAAACTCGTACAAATACATTTATTGCTATAAAATAAAATTCGACTCAACCCATGACCCAAAATTCTATCAAAATCGAAATTCTTTCAAGTTCGACTTAATGAACCCGAACCCCGAAATTTCCTCCTCTACATTATTACATAACAATAAATAAAGAACGGCAAAAGCTATAAGAGTAAGCTTTTTCAGAACCAAACCTAACCTAACATGATAAAAGCAAGAGTGTTGCACTTGCAATTAATGTACATCACAGCACAGTACATGTTTAATGACATTAACTTCTGAATCTAAATTCCAATACTATGTTAAATCAGTTCTGTAACTTTAGTTCAGTTCAAGTTAAAACTGTAACTGAACCACCTCAAAATTTTACTACATCAGTAACTGTAACAGTAAGTACAAAATGTTAAGTCAAATTTATGACGTCGACATAAAGAAACACAGATTTTAACAGTGACCCTAGGATCTAGAAGTTACTAGCTTCCTTTTCTTTTTTTTACACCGCAATTTATTTTATATGTTGGTTATAGTTTTTAAATTTTATTAATTTATTCAAAAAATTTAATTAACTTATTTATGTTGGGTTTACCAGAATTGATTATTGGCAGAAAATAATAGATAATGCTTTAAGATTGTCATAAGAGTTGGGGGCAATTTGGAGTCCCAACTTTTGGGAATTTTCATAAGTTGTTTATTGGGAATTACAAATAAGCATTATTGCTAAGAAGGTTAGTTTTACCAATCAATTGGTATTTAGAACTATTGATGCGCTATTTCTGCCTCACTCCTAACAGAAATTGTTCGTCGTAGTCGTCCAGCGGTATTTTCCAATCGCTCATCTTCTTTGAGTCCAAATCGATACAATAAGGTACCTCAAGGCTCCAAATTGTATGATCGAGACGCTGCAAGATAGAACACGCGTTAAGTGAA
>JAYMTF010000798.1:0-30045 GCA_036897485.1 Pelargonium nanum | reverse complement strand
TTACCTTGTCATTTGAAATTCTATAATTTCCCAAATATTATATTTGTATTTGAAATACAACATTTCAAATCCAAAATTTCAAATACTAAATTTCAAATCAAATCCATGTTCCCAAACGCAACCTTATGGAACTTGATTTGTGGATTGATAGGGTCTGCACGGAGGACCAAACTTAAGGGGTTGTTGGCGAGCGGGATGGTCGCAAACATTGTTGCTCCAGTAGAGACCATTTGCTCCTTAAGCTTTTGTTGTTCCTTCTACAAGGCTATGATCGTCGGGCTGTCTTTAACAACTTGGATGGCCTCGTGGAACTCCATTACTCTTTCACGCACAATGAAGGATTGACTTACTCTCTAACCCTTCGGCTCGTGTCATGGATTGTGTCGTGATGGAATGAAGCTCCGCCGTTTTGGTACCGAGAGTTTTTGCCCCGCAATCTTGTGGCTTCAAAATACACATAGCTTTTTTCACATTGGTGGTGTGAGGGCCCTCATCATCCTTAGCAACGGGGTCTTGGCGGTACCTACGATTGGCGAATATCCTGTCACGAGCGCAGTCATTTTACCACCACGAGTCTGGGTGTTGCGATGCTCTGGAGAAACTAATTGTCATGGTGGATCCGCATGTACGGGACTCCTCTATGCTCCCACGCTCCAAGTTGAGATTACGGGAGGCAGATACTGCGCAATGTGTGGGATGCGAAGGAGACAAGGGTCGTGACGCTCGGTGTGTCAACCATAGATGTGGTTATCTATTTGATGAACATTCTCATTGCGTCAGTGAATCCTACTAGAATGTGGTAGACACTTTGAGGAGGTAGAATGTCTGTTTGGACGGAATGTGAGACTTAAGTAGCAAAAGGGGAGCCTCACTTGCCCTATTGCCTTAGGTAGCTAGAGGGGAGAGATTTATCTTCTCTTCCAACACACTAGAATGTTGTTTTTCATCTTGCCACGTGTTAGGGAATTTTATTAAATGTTATGGTCTAATTCTGATGTCTACTGTTGACGTTCATTGTCCATCGTCGACGTCCAAAGTTAAGGATATGACAGACGTTGAGTTGCAAACATGTGACATGCGCGATGCCACACATCAAAGAATAATGACCTCATGTGGTTCTGGAACACACCTTCTCAGGAGTGAGAGTAAGATCTCGGCCGAAACTATAATATAGTTCTAGAGAACGTTTATAGAGAGATAAACTAGAAAAAGAAAAACTAAATATGGAACAATATGGATCCTCTTCTCTTAACAAGAGTGGGGTATGGACCATTTTTGCCACGTGTCAATGTGTGGTTTATCAGTAACAAGGTGGGGTCCACTTCAGAGCCCACTTGTGACTTGAGCCCTTTCTTCCCGAGCACGTTGCTTGTAGGTGTCGAGCGAGTTTGAGAGTCCTCACATGTCTCTCACGTGTTAGTATATTTTTCGAATCCTCTAAAAGAATCTACCATACCAGGTATCGTCCTAGAGTTTTGAAAACGTTGGTCGATTGTGATCGATGTTCGGCGCGTTGAGAGGTAGACGAGGGCTTAAAAGCAGTTTAGTCCCTTATGGATGATAACGAGGTTTCACGACCTTGCCTGGTCCTCAGAACGAGTCACAAATGCAAAGAAATGGTCGAAACTCCTCATCATCTAAAAAAATATTATCGTCATGACGACATTGGTCACATGAAGCCCACGTCGTCGCGATGACGTAAGTTGGACACAACGAGCGTTCTCTGTTAAGCTTGTTTCCTTCTTCACGTTTGGCCAATTTAATTTATTGAGTGGAACCTTTTGTCTAAAGGGCCTTGTTTGGATCTTGTAATGACTTGGGTGATTGGAATGGGCTTGGGTCGCTTTGAAAAAACAAGGCGGCACCGTAAACGTTGAGCGTTGTTAGTGACTTCGGGCGGTTCTTGGCGACCGGGTGTCTCTAGGCAACTGAGGTGTGTTTGGATGACCTGGGAAGCTATGGTAACCCTAGGTGTCTCCGGGAGCGGCCTATGAATTAGGGTGCTCGCAATGAATTCGGGAGCAAGTTTGCAGAGTCGCATTTCGGGAGCAAGTCCGCGAAGCGTATGTTGACTTAGTCATTTGATTCGTTGTGAAACTTTTCAAATGACCAATATGGCCGGGAGACTGTTTCAATAAACTTTTTGGTCCTTCGTGAAGGAGATGACATGACGCTTGAGGGCCACATGCTACGTTTTCATTCTTCGGAAAGCTTATGATTTTTTCACTTTCATCAGCAAGTATCATTTAATTCACGAAAAGTAATAAACACATGATTCTAAAATCACTATATTAGAAGAATATAGTTTAATTGACACTCTATCATTAGAAAGTGAAGGGGACAGTGACTCAGTGAGTATCTCTTGTTAACATAATAAATTTTGTAAACACAAAAATCTCATAATCTGGTCATCACAAAAGAAATGTTCGGTAAATATTAAATTTCATACCGTTAGTTAATGTCAATATACATCACTAAAAGTTACAACCTAAGAAGTATGAAATACGACATATAGCATTGGTCGTTTATTACAACATATAGTCATCAACCGAACTAAAGACCCGACTCCGTTTAGTACTCGAAAACCCATGGGCCGCCCGGTTCTCCACAATGGCCTTCAAAGCCCGCTTCAAGGCCTGGACCTGCTCATCCCCTCCGGCCCACTTCATGACCACCACGCTCTTGGTCCGGCCACCGAGCGTCACAATCTCCGCCCGAACCGCCCTGGCCCGAACCGACCGTATCGCCTGGGTCAAGTCCCGGTTCAAACCGGGCCGGTCCTCGCAGCACACCGTCGCTTTCATCAGCCTCGGTTTCGAGCCACTGTCGCTGTCGGTGCAGTAACTGAGAGTGGCCTCGTCCAGCTCCGACGGGAACGTCTCCGGCGATGCTCCGGCGGCCTGGGAGCGGAGGGGGTTGACGTGGTTGACGACCTCGGCGAGCAACGAGGCCTTGTCGGTTTTGGTGGTGTTGGGGAGGAGAGAGCGGAGGGTGGAGAGGTGGGCGTTGATTCGCTGCCTGCGCCTCCTCTCGGCTTCCTTGTGGCTCTTGCATGGCGTGGAGTCGACGACGCCGTTTGGAGACATGTTGCGGTGGTGGTGGTGGTGGTGGAGCGGTACGGAATGTGCGGAGGAGGTGATGTTTGGAGAAATGGAAGATTGATTATGAGCAATAAGATGGAGGGAGAGAGAGTTTATGTAAGTGTTGTTACCGACTTTTACTACTGAGTGTACGTTTTTTCACCCACTAACAGTTAAAATAAAAAGTTGATTTGGACTTGCTTGTGACTAGGTCGTGGATTTTATTTTCAATAACTAAATTTATTATTATATTATTAAATTTCTATCATTTTATGTTCAACCATGTATAGATAATAATTTTTATTTATAGAAAATAATAATAAATATGCAAAATGAGGCTCATTGGCGCGTGTAGACGCTGTGAAATGCATGTCAGGCAGGTGACAGGATGTGACTGGTGGAAAGCGAGTTTCATCTTGAGTTTTTGGACAAGGTGAGGTAGTGGGTCTGTTATTGTGTTAGTTGTGATGGATGGCTAGAATTCAATTTTAGTCTTACATATATTTTATATGTATGACGGTTACATGCATAAATCATTTTCTTATGCAAAATCAACGGACATTATTAATAAATAATAATCGTGGAAAAGTAAAATTATTTTATTATATTTTTGTTGGTATAAGCTTTGTTATGGAAGGTATGGTATGGTATGGTATGATGTGGTAAAAAGAAGAAATAGTAATGAGTGAGAGCAAGTACGTACAACACTACACCCATAAACCCAAAAGAGAGAGTGGTAGTAGTAGTGGTACAGTGGAGTAACGTTGACTTCAATGGAATTCACCAAAGTTACTATTTGTTTTACCAATTAACCTTTTAAGTAAATTACTAATGGGCCAAAGATTCATTTGTCTCACAACAATATCAGATAATTACTTCAACAATTACATTTGTACGCAATGGACATATTCACATTTTGACTCAATAATCAAACTATTCGTCTTGATGTAAATAGTAGTAATAAGTTCAACTCATATTAAGTCAGGTGGATATATATAGTTTTAGATTATAGAAAAAGACGTACATTTATTATACAGTTGAAGTTATCAAGTAAAAAAATCATATAGATTGATATATTTTGAACTATTTTATAGTTATATTTGAGTGGCTCTTTGGTCTTACATAAAATAATTTTGTGCATTTATAGTTTTGGTTGAAGAGGTTATGAGTTATGCATTTATATTTTCTTCCTCACATAAATAATTTAGTTTTAGTTTTATTTATATTTAAAAGGTTTGAAATAGAATGGTGGTGAAGGGAGTTAAGTAACGGCGGCGCCGACAGCTTTTGAAATGGAATCAAGAAATGACAAGAATGAGAAAAGGGAGAGAGAGACAGATGAGTCGACAACTGCTTTTTCACCTTATCACTCACTGTCTCTAACCCAATTCATTACAATACAATACAATACTATATCCATCATTACTACTTTACTTCTTACTTGTTACTTGTTACTACACATATTATATGTTTACTTTTATACACTCATATAGTCATATCATATACTTATTTTTATTTAATGTATCTGATTTATTACTCATCAACTCGTAAAGTCTTACCAAAAATATAACTTAGGTAGCCTTTTGAGAGGTGTGAACCCACGCTGATTACACCATTCCCTACCAAGCACTAGCTATTATATATGAACACATATATCTTGTACCTACCCAAATCCACTCACAAGGAAAAAGAAAAATGGAACAGATAGTTGCAAAGCAATTATAAATTGCCTAGTCACAAAGTTTACGATTTTAGAATTTTGATTTTAGTATAAAGGTGTGTCTCTTTGACTCAAGTTAGAGTCCACTGAGGATGATCACCTTTCAAACGGTGCCGCATGGGAGTTGTCCTTGTAGAGATCAATTATGGTCACCGTGGATGTTCACCCCTCAAGTGGTGCCTCACGGGAGACTACCTTTTGGAGGAGAAATTTGGTAATGATAGAGTTAGTCTAACTCTTCAAGTGTTGTCGTATGAGAGTCGTTCCTGTGGCCGAATATATTGGTCACCGCAAAATGACACACTCAAACTAAAAAATTATGGACTAAGACACAATTAAATAGTTAAAAAGATGTCAACTCACGATTTAACACTTATATTCTCCCGAATTCATTTCGTTTTGTGTCTTGAATGAGTTCCAACTTTTTTATAGAGACTTTTGCTCACTAATTTAAAAAATAAAAATAAAAATGTATTCTAAGCAAGAAAGATAGAGTTTGGAACTTCCAAGCAATGCACCTCAAAACTCGAACACCTTGGTACGCAGGGACGGAGCCAGGCTGTTGTCCCCACTGAAATTTTTGGTAGTTGTAATTTTGTCATATTTTTTTATGAGTATTATGATTTTGTCTCTAATATTTAGCTAAATTTATATTTTTGCCCCCATTAAAATTTTAAACTTAATCCACAATTCTAAAATTATTATACTTTCTCCTCTTGTAAAATCAATAATTTTAAATAAGTCTCATTTTAATGTATTTATTTATTTTATTTTCTACTCATCAGCAACTAAAATTTGACTATTTGCACATTATAAATCATATTTCAACAAAACATATTTTTTAATTTTTAGTCCAAAATTTTGCCCCCACTAAGAAAAATTTCTGAATCTGTCCCTGTTGGTATGTAAAGCTAATGGTACCATACAAATATACAATACAACAGCTTAAACCTTAATAGTGCAGAACTATAGAGATACAATAAATTGAAGAAGTGTATTGTGAGTGTAGTAGAGAAAGCTGGCATGTGGGGTGGACCACCATAAGCAGCAGTGCGGAGCAGACAGAGAGAGGTTCGATCAACATCTGATGGCAGAGGAGAGCCGACAGCGAGAGCAGGTGAGTTCAGATGAGGTAGGTGCGCACAGTCGTGCCTATCTGTAGGTGTAGCTGTTGGTGCAGTGCGTGCAGTGCGCACAGAGAATTCCTTGTAGAAGTTGAAGGAAGATGATGACCCATCCTTAAGACTGCAATTGGCATGTTCTCACTATTTGCTACTACAACTCATTGCTACCTCTTTCCTAGGTCCCCCACCTAAATCCTAATATTGCAAACCTTTGAAATTCTATATTCTATGCCACAACACAACATGTATCATTTTTTGTTTTCTTTCAAGTGTATCTATTAATTGCTTCAAATTGTAGTGACTACTTGTCCATCATTGCTCCACACTTGGCTACCATTGATACTTCACTCAATTGATATAGCGGTTTGCGTTTATTTATCGAGTTGGGTTCTTGACAGTAATTTGTAAATTTGATATCAGGATACATGAAATGAACACGTGTAACCAACAACCAAATCTTTACTTAATTGCCTCAAAGGCTGTCCATTCTTAATTTCACTATGGATGGAATGAAAACTCAAATAAATGGACCAAATTTAAAAAATGGTTGAAAACCGAAAGTATATTTTAAAATATCAAAACTTGGACCGAAACATAACTCATGACCATTGGACCCCTAAATCGGCTCAAGCAACCTCTAAAATTAGCTCAAAATCACATTTAAAATGGCATTTTGACCATTTTAGCCATCTCCACCACTCTTTCTCATCATGAATTTGACTTAGTCTTGGAACATTTTTTATGGTCCTCTCCAAAATCATACTTTATCCTGGTTAATCATGATCGCTCATTCAAGGTCTCCTTGACCTAGAACTCCTCTTGGTGTCATCTCCCCAAAATAACCATGTTTCATACTTTTGTAAAACTTTAGCTAGCCACAAGACCCTACATAAGATGACTCTTCATTAAATGGCTACCACAAACTCCTCCCAAACTTCTATCAGTTTTTGTAAATGGCTTGAGAGCCTTTTCAAGGTCCTCCCAAGTAGAGCTTGTAATTCATGTCATAACACAACACATCACAAACATGACATGAAATTAGAAAAGTGGTTGTTAGTAAGAGCTAAATGGTAAAATTTCTTTCTATTCCTCTTTTGTGTTAGTATTTTCGTATTTATTAGAGAAGTGATCGTTAGGATCTTCCTAGTGACCACCAATATTGACATAAAAAGAATATGTCATCGTTTATTATTAAGTCTAGAGAGTAACTATTATATTAGAAGTGTGCATGAGTTCAAAATCGAATTTAACTGAATGTCCAAGAGATGAACCGAAAATAGACCGTATAGTTTTAGGTCTAAGATTGATTTGGACAAATAAAATTGGAGTGAATACGTACAATTTTTTTTTTCACTTAAGACAGAAGTGATAAATGATTTGGTCCGGATCTAAGTTAGGCAGAAACCGGACCAGAACTAACCGAATGAAAATCACAAGCCGAATTAATTCGGTCCGGTTTGGATCCAATCAAAACTTGAAATTTAAAAGTGAAGTCTAGAGGAGGCATGAGATGATACATTACATAATCTGGTTTGGTCCAAAAATGATACAAAGCATTGACAAGAAGAAAAAAGAGAGGATCATTGATATTTCAGTGACTCATAATGAGTTTGTGGGGGACCCAAACCAACCAACACCCATAATTGAAACCCACATTAGTACTTCACCATATTATGGAAATAAATGGGAACAAAACAGAGATGTGAAAAATGAAAATGAAGAAAAAGATGGAGACAAAGGTTAGAATAAGAGGGACAATGGAGGGACCTTTAAAGGCAAAGGCCATTGAAACACAGTTACAATTACAAACCCTAAAGAAAAGAGAGTACAGATATTGTCAGATTGGGTCTCTTTAACTCAACCATCTCCATATCCATATAGTTCATTGCCTGCCTAACCAGTAAGTAACCAGTCTATGCTGCAACAATACAAGCCATTACACTTGCACCAGGACAACTATTTTCATTTCATTATTGCTCTTACATTCTTTACATTTACTACTGCACCATCATCTCCACATGTCAATACAAAATGTACTATGTTTCTATAAATATATAGAAACATATATGTATGTATGCGATGCGTCCCGTGTCCTGTTGATTCAGGGTTAGAAAATACTAAATTGTGCGTTGTAATAAGAGTTTTGTTGATAGGATTTCACATTTAGAATGCTTCTAGGCTGAACTTTTCACGTGATTGTTTGGACTTCGGGACCTACATAAGACATGTGCACCACAAGATGTAGCACATTGATAACCAAAACTTAGGACGTGACGACATAAACCACAATGACGTTGCATATATTGGGCACCAGATGAGATAGCGAAGATGTTAGCATGCCGATGTGGCAATATTTATGTCACTACCCAAGGAACCTTGGGGTAGTGTTGTCCGAAAAGGTGCTGAAATGTCAAGTCTATGAGGTCGCTCCAGGGCATACCATATGCCCAAGACCTTCACACATATTTACCAATAGAGCGTAGCACGAGAGTTTGCAAGAATTGGGCGTGGATGGCTTGACGAATCGGTGATTTTGGGTGGTCCGGTGATCATGATTACGCGTGGAACGAGGAGTCCATACATGAAGGTCCCGTGCGAAGGGTTTGTGAAATGAGGAGGACCCATGAGTAGGCTCACAAAACTTGAAGGTCTCATGCATAAGCTCATGGAGCATAGGAGAGCCTTTGAGAAGTGAGACTCATTTGCAAAGCGACAGTTAAGGCGAGGATCACATGTAGTGGGGGACATTGCATGACACTATTTGAAGGGTTCCAAATTACCAAAATACACTCTATATGCAATGTTGGGGAAAGATATGGTTAGACCACACGGTCTGCTTTGATCTAGATCAAACCAGACGCACGACCATGATCTCGTGCAATGTTTTCTGCTGGAGTCGATGTGAGTCTGCCATGTGGCGTGTCAGGATTAGAGAAGACTTGGGCCCCGATCTAATCCGGGCAAGTGAGCATGAGCTCGGTCCAAAGCCGAGTTAGGCTGCTGGGTTGAACCTTAAATACCCCATAAAAAAATCAGAATAGATCACTACTCAAGTTAGACAAGAAAAGCCAAAGCAAAAGCAAAATATGTAGGACATTCATTAAAAGGATTAGATGTTCAACAAAATGAAGTTTTCTTCATCAAAGCTGTTCACAGAATTTCAGTAGCTAATATGAAATCTCCAAGTTCACAACTGAATCAATCTTCTTTGAGCTTAATCTGATATAATCACCTTGTAACAAGCAAAACCCCCAAAAAAATTAGTAAAAGGACATCATGTGAAAATGAAAATGACCTCTAATCAAAATTGGATCCTCAACTGTATGACATTCTAATGGCCACAGTAGAATCAGAGTCAAACTTGTGCTCAAAGCAATGGATGATGCTGAACAACCAAAATTCCTGCAACTGTCTTCAACAAATTTAGATATCTACATCATCTCCATCTCCATCTCCATCTCCTTCTCCATCTCCATTTTTGTGAAACGGGGATCCCGGAGGGGCAGCCAGACCAAGTCTCTGCATCACTCTTTTTTTTCGTGCGCTCGGTTCCTGAGTATCGTATCAATCTTCAAGTCAATTCATGAAAGAAGCCAAAAGCTCTGAGGAACAACAAGGAAACTTAAAGTATACTCACGCTTGAGGAGCTTGGTTTGATATTTTTCTTTAGATCCTTATCTTGCATAGGAGTCTTGTCCTTTCTCTCCTCCGAACTTGAGCCACTTGGATTGTCACTTTCCTGCTTAGGAGTCTTGCCCTTTGCCTCCACAGCTCTCGAGCGGCTTGGCTTGTCATCTTCTTGCTTAGGAGTCTTGTCCTTTATCTCCACACCTCTCGAGTGACTTGGCTTGAGCTCCTTCGGTGTCTCGGTTCGCTTAGATTTCTTGCCTTCTCCTTGCTCAGCAGAAGACGTAGCTGGTTTTTGTTGCTTCTGTTGATCATCTTGCTTGGCGGTCATTGATTTGATTCGAGCAGAAGACCGCACCTATAAATTTTAAATATATAGTATGCACGAATTAACAATCTAAGTCCAAATAATAGTTTCAGAGAAAGAAAGCGGGGAGCCTTAAGCAAATCAATGGATCAAATAAGACTTGTCATCTAGTGAATTAATCTTCTTACACCAGGTCGAGGCTCGCTTTTTTCAGCCTTCTTGGCTCTAGTGTTTCGACCACCTGTGCCATGATACTCGTCTGTGGGATCACTAGTCTGAAACCAGTTTTTAGTCAAAGTGAGAGCAGGCAAATACAGTTAGGAATATGAGATTCTGCAGAGCAAAAAATAAGAGACCAGGCAAAAATAGAATATGGGATGCTTAAAAATCAAAATCGAACTAACATGGTCTGAGGATCCGATTTCCTTTCTTTTCTTTGCTTGATTCTGATTTGACTTCTTGTCTTTTGACGTACCCGCTTTCACATCTGCCACAGCAAAATGTAAATTGTTTTAATAGTATCTAAACTGGTACAGAACCTCATCTGCTATGCTCTGACAAAGACAGCAGATCCCAGACTCAAATTACAAGTTCATCCACGTACAAAATCATAAATTTACAGGACTATTTTGGGAATTTAACAAGGCACAAACGATTCTAAAGGACATTTTTCAAGGAAAGACATCTGCTCTTTTAAAAACTGTTAAAACTGAATACAGAGACATGATATGATCTATGATTATCAAAATGATAATGTGTCAAAATATATCATCGACTATAACCTTAAAGAATTAGATACCTATATAGCATCTACTATATACAAAGGCATAAAAGATGAGACAAAAGCAACAATTCTATACACTTTCCGGAAGTCAGCCTAAGAGCTTAAGGTTAATTTGCTAGAGTAGTGTAGAGTTAGGTTTTCATCTAATCTATGGGACTGATAAATCTGTCCATAATACGTGAAATAAATTTTATTATGCCCCACCAGGAAATTATTTAAGAACGTGGTATTATAACCAGTGCACTAATAATGTTAGTTCTTTACTTTGTTCAACTTGGCAAAAAAAAATTGTACTTTACAACTTGGCATTTATCCCATATTGTGCCTTTTGCCTCTGATCTCCTAGGCTTCAGAAAATATCAAGAGACCAAACAGTGACTCACTGACTTCAATGACTGTGTGTCAAAGGATATCGTGCAATCTGCTGTTTCAGACTACTCTACACAACACCACGAGCAATAACTCCAGTGAAACAGTTATTTATCTCCTAGGAGGCCTATAATGAGCATACAGAGACTACAGATAAGAAGAATGCTAAAGACACTCGTGTCAAAGCAGCATTGCACAGTTAGCCAACCACACCGTACCATTTCCAAAATACCACTTAATTATTATTTTTCCATATATCATATACATTAGCTATAAGGCACCATATATTGGCCCTGTATATCTTCTCCTTTTACAGATGTAGTTTGTTTCTTTGGTCCCATCCCCAGATGCTTACAAGTTTCCATTCGATTTATACAGAATTTGAGGTCAGTATCATACATAAGTATGGTTCTAAATTAGGGTCTAAAAATGTCACCATATACAATCCAATCCCGGATATTGGCTAACAATGCAGAAATGTAGTACAGTGCCAAAGATAGAAATAGGATCGGTGTCCAACAAGCAATTATTATCTCATGCATGATGTAAAGGATCGTAGCTTGTAAGGACAAATGAAAAGACTATCTAACCTTTAGATTTCAATTCTTGGCCCTTAGATTGACCAGATTTCAACTGAAGAAGATCCTACACCCATATCAAAATTGTTGGAGAAAACATTAAGTAAAAAGTGTCTAAAGTCATTAATTAGTACAAGAAGAGCCAAGTTTACCGTACTCTAGAAAAAGAAAAAAAAGGAAACAAGGTTACCTGCTCCAAAGCTTTCTGAAATATCTCACGACAAGATCCGTTGTTCTCCTTGAGTACCTGAGGTTCAAAGGTAATTATATTATTGAGGTACAAAACGAAGATGTAACTGCTAAGTGGTATCAATAATGTCAAGTGTAATCAAAACTTACTATATCAAACTCAGCACGACATTTCACAGGATCAACATACCAGCTACAACATAAACAGAGCATATTAATCATTACTGAGTGAACAAATGATTGAATCCACAAAAGAATCAAGCGAGGACAAAGAAACTGACTATGTATAGCTTCCATACAGCCTAACAAGAATTTGCCCCTCCGATTTAGTACCAGGTTTAGCGCTTCCACTGATGGTGTTCTCATCAACAACCTACCAAATAAATGAGTAGATAAAGAAACACGGAAATATTCTCAGAGCTAATAAGTTAAATAAAATCTAGTGATATCAAGGGACACCATGCAAAAATCTAAATTCATCAAGGTCGCACAACACGAAGAAAAAAGAAAAAACCAAGAAAAAAAAAGAGCACTTTCCACACCTGTGCAGGCCACCACGATTCGTCGTGTGACTTGACCCATATTATACTCCCCAGGACATTGCCTTCCACTTGACTAGCTTCAACTTCCTCTCCAGCCTTCCCCTCAGCGAGACTTGAGCTACTTGCAACACCTTTACCTTTACCTTTACCTTTACTACTCATAGGTTGTCTTCCCAATTCAAATTATCTAATTTCAAGAAGAAGTATTGTAAGACATGCTTCATACAACTAACTGATGACTTAAACAAATGCATCCCATCCTTCATCAAATAATAATCCAATTCATGCTCACCTAAAGAGTTTTCAGATTTAACTTTTAGCCGACATAAATGGTGACAGGGTTGCATATATGAACTTTTCGATCCATGTTAGTTCAAAGTTTTCACATTCTGCATTAACTAAATGATGACAACATTGAACCACATTTTCACATCCACACACTAACATGATCACCCCAAGAAAATGAAAACCCTCCGACGAAACTCTAAATCTTAAATCCATCCAAACAGAATTCTCAAAATTCCCCAAGTCAAAAACAAAAAATCAGGATTCTCAAGCCAATGAGAACCCAAAATGCACAATTGGGTTTTCACTTTTCACCCAAATTGCTTCCACTTAAAGAGAAACTTCACAATGCTCAACAACAAGACCAAAAATTCAATTTTCATCTGTGGGTTTAACCATTTAACCTAAATGGCTTACACAATTGCAGGCACAACCCAAAAAGACAAAACCTAAATGGTTTACCAAGTTTCAAGAACAAGACAACACAAAGAAAACTAAAGAAACTTCCACAATTTTTATAGGTCTTGTCTTTTTCTTGCCACTAAAACAAACATATATACAGATAACATATAGTTTCTCAGTAACTTTCATGAGCAAGAAAGCAAACACCTAATTAAGAAGTGAACAAGAAAACCCAGAATGCGAGAAAATGAGAGAAAATGAGAAGCTCACTTGACCAGAAAATGAGAAACCGAACAATTTTTTTTGGCGCAGACGCTCGCAACAACAGTAGTCTGCGGAGAGGTGGCAGGAACTGGAAATGGAAATGGAAATGGGGTTTTGGGTTTTGATGAGGCTACACAGAACACTACACTACAAGCTTTTCTCTGTCTCTCCGTTACGCTTAATCGCTAATCACTTTGGTTTTCACTTCCGGAATTCTGAGAGCAAAAATGAATGAATGAACCTTTCTGGGTACAATTTTTGTTAAGGCAATGGGACATACCATTTATAACCATCCAGTTATAATACGGAGTATTTAATCCCAAAATAATACTTTTTTGAATAAATCCCTAAATTAAATTGGGCTCTTGCACTTGTATTTCTTAAGTTTTTTTTATGGGAAATTGTAAGTTTTTATTAGTTAGCTGAAACCAAAGCTAACAATTCATCGAGTTGGATGGGACATGCATCCCCCACCCAACAACTAATCCCGTCTATATAGATAGAAAAATAGCAACCAACACTAAATCAAACAAAACTAGAATAATCGAAAGAACTAAAGTAACATAAAGCAGCAACTGAAACAAAAGAACCCCAAAACCACGTACTCTATCAGCTTGAGAACGAAATAATAATCCAAATCAGGGGCACTGGCCACTGGGTAAACCCTCCCCTCCAATCTGTCGGATGTCCACACACATCCACCAAAGAGTCGGATAATCCAAATCAGGGGCACTGAGTAAACCCTCTCCCCGATCTGTCGGATGTCCAAGCGCATCCACCAAAGTACCGCTACCTGCACCTGCAGAAACATACCCTAACTCCTCCGGCATGCCTGTGACCTGGTCCTCCCCGGACTGAACCCCAACACCGCCCTGCCCGACGCTCTCCCCGGACTGAACTCCGCCATAGCCACGACCTTCGGCGCTGATGCCGATACCTTGAACCTTCCGCTGCAGACGCCCTAAACCTTCCGCCCCCTACTTCCCGAACACAACCCGCAACTCAGAAAATCCAGCCAACAATGGAGGACAAGCCAGACGTCTCTTCCCCCTTAAAGCCACCGTTTGCCGATCTCTCAGCCATAGATGAAAGTCCTAACCACCCTTCACTAAACCCTAGCCACCACTTCACAGCAAACTCTAAACCAAACCATAGTTTGGAACTCTCATGAGAGAGAAGACCGCATGAGACACATTATTGTTATTTAGATTTGTATTTCTTAAATTTGTATTTTTTTTTCAAATAGATACTCTAATTATTTAATATACCCTTTAAATTTAGAATAGAATCTCCTAGCCACTCGAATATGAGACACAACGGTGTTTAAATAGTGTTTTGATCAATTGTCTACCGGATATTGGTAAATGTAATTTTAATTTTAACAAAATTGTTCTATTTGAATTCTCGTCGAGATTAATTGGGCTTCTATACAAAAATGAGATGAAAGTAGACGAATGAACTAGATTCAATTTATTTCGTACATGTAAATTGCATGCATTGATGGTATGTAGACAAATACATTTCACATGTATGGTTTGAAACGTCTCTACCGTTAGAATAGAACCAATAATTTTATTTTCATTTACTTAAAATGATACATGCAACATTTAGTAATTCATTTTCTTTTTGCATAACTTAATTTTGTTGGTTAATATGAGAGAGTTAATCATGTTGCGTAGCTCAACTGATAAAAAACACATATTTAGCATAGTCGACATGATTAGTCTCTTTTTCCGTTATTTTCATCATCACTATTGGCTCATCTCATTTGATCCACTTGCAGATGCCTTATTATCATCTCCATCTTCATTATTGGCTAGTTTGTGAGAGTATGTTTACCAATAAACGATCTAATTGATAGAGGAAGCGTCGTATAGATTGATTCATTTCATGTTTTTGTTTATTGTTTTGAATTGCATATTTGTAATTATATTAGTTTTTTAGTTTGTTTTTACTCACTCGGTGAAAGTTGCGGTTTGTCTACTTTGGTTAGAAGTTCAATTTTGTCTTTCTTTGTTGAAAGTTGTTTAGTGGTAGATTCTGATGCGCTTCAAGTCATATAAATCGTAAAGACCAAGAAGGAAGTTAAGTGTATCAGTTTTTTTTTTTTTTTTTTTTTTTTTTGTGTGGTGGATTGGCTGGGTTGGAATTGGAGATGTGTGTAACTTAATTTCAGTCACTTATTGACTCAGATCTTCTTCTCTGTGGATTTTCTTTTTCGTCTATTTGTTGTTGGGATTTTTTTTTCTATCCTATTTCAATAAAAGTTTCCAGCTTTATTAGCTGTAATCAAGGAAGTGTTGATATATTGATTGATTAGTTTCTGAATTTTTGTGGCTGTGTAAACTGGAGAAAATAAATCAACTTTATTTCTAATTTGATTTTTTAGTTGAATTGGAAACTGATTCTGTTAAATGTTAACAAATTGGTGATATAATTTTCAAATCATAAATTCATAATTCTGAAGTTCCATACTGTCTAGTGTAACTCGGAAACTATTGTTAGAATGTCAGATTCACAAAGCTCTAGTTTTACAGGATTATTGGGTTGTTGTGAGCTCTAAGTCTGCTGTGTGTACTTTCTTTGTCTTGCACTATAAATAAATAACTTTGAGTCTCGAAGCTTTTGCATTGAATTTTCGAAGGAGAAACATACTTCTCAATGCATATGCTTAGCCTCTTTCTGAAGGAGGAAAATGCTTCTTTAAGTATATACTTAAAACTCATTCTAAGAGTGTTAAAGACTGAGCTATTAATGATATGCAGACCCTTTTATTATTTTGAAAATGGAAATAAGAATCTGTACAGCTTGAACTTTCTTTAGCTTTGTGATTTTTGCCCCCTATCCGTTGGTCAGTATAAGGAAGTCAATAAAAGATGTCTACCGATTTTTCTGGCTGCAGAGCTGAATACACCAAAAATGATTTGTTGGATCAAGAGTTTATGCTGAAAGGGAAATGGTACCAAAGGAAGGATCTGGAGGTAACGTAACATACTATACCTATATATATATATGATATGTTTGGTACTTAAACTTGATAGTTGTGCTGAAATATATTTCACTTTTGTTGTTCCAATTTGAAAATTGGTGCTTACATTCTGCAGATTACAAACAGTCGTGGAGATGTTCTTCAGTGCAGTCATTACATGCCTATTGTTAGTCCAGAAGGAAAGGCTCTGCCCTGTGTAATTTACTGCCATGGAAACAGGTGACTCCATGGCTGAAAATTACTATAGATCATCGTCATCATATTTTATTCTTGTTTGAATTGCTTCCATAATTTTTTACAGTATCTGTTATAGGTATTCAAGAACTGTGCACTTAGCTCAGTTAGTTGTGTGAGATTGTAGTTTGTTATCACCTTTACTATTGTCTTTGAAAACGAGTAGATGCAGTTAGGCCGTGTTTGTGGAACCAAGTTTCACAATGGCGTTAGTTTACCATAAGATATCTAGTTCTTCAGGCTTACTACTAAATTTGTTTTGAAATCTGTTTATCCGTTAGACCCCTTACATTTATAGCCTTTATATTCCTGAATAATTGTACTGTTCAACTTCTTGCAAACATCAATAATAATTTTGTTAGTTGACTTTCCACTTGTGACTATTTTTGTAAAAAAACTTTAAAGGATATTGTTGAGTTACTAACTTTAATTATCATATAAGGAAAGAGAACAGTTATCATGCATGTTATTTGCAATATTATCTTTGTAATGAGGTACTAATTGGCTGAGCTCCAAGAGAACCTAGGATCTTCTTTGGCCCTATCTTGAGGAGTTTAGAAAAAGCCACCCATTTTCTGTAGCTCTCTTCAAACATTAATTTTTAATACTCATGGACAACAATTCCCCAAGCTTCATACTTCTTCCTAACATTATGCTATGATTTCTTAAAGTTCTATTACAACACTAGTCAATCTAGGTGCTCAAAGGCCCTATCAAATAATGACTGACGACCTTTAGCAGTATTTTTGTGAATAGCCAAAACACGTACAATTATGGTTTGTCGCTTAAGATACTGCTCTTTTTTAAGAGGTTACTTTAATTGTTAGGTGCATATCAGGAAAGGGGAATTTTAAGGCTGCACATGTCATTTTATGCAGCTTAATCTAATAGTTGAAGGCACAATTTTAATTTGTATACTCTAACATGCGCCCACGTGCGAGCCCAAATTTCGATTTGTACATGGTCCATGTACATGTCCACTTCATGTCTTGTGCTGTAATTAAATGAGTTGTGGTAGGACTGGAACTCGAAACCTTTAGGTCGCTCTGATACAATGTGAAAACCAACTCAACTAAAAGTTTAAGCTAGTAGTTGAAGGTGCAATTTAATTTTTATACTCAAGAATCATATGTCTCACTGTCTTCTTACTAGACATCACAGAAACACCATTATTTTACAAAATCTTGAAACGTACCAAATACCCTGTGGAAAACCCTTCATGTGAAATGAGACGAATACTTTGGAGTGTGATACAGTATCCCATGTTGAAAGAATGTCATTATGTCAACTTTGCAACCACTTGATATACTAGTTAGGCCCGCCACCTTATAACTTTAACTTTTAAGTTGGAGTGAAGTTTAACGGAGGAGGGGAGATGCAATTTTTTTCTGCATGTGTGCAATTAAGATTTTGACATTTGATACCTCTAGTAAAATATATCTTCCCCTATATTTTTAATTCATATCACTTCTTATTCTTACCTGATCACGTTTCAGAACCTTCACTAAATAAAAGCAGCTTTAATCTAACTGTAGCTTCAAGCAAAATCTTTACTCCTTCCTGGGGTATCTTCCTATGAACCAGTGGTTATTTGACTACAAATCACCTTTCCATTTTAATCTTGTGTGGCTTACGTAAATTATTATATGCTTTGTTTTTACTTGCAGTTCTTTTCTATGGTATGACTAAGGTATGTTATTGTACTTCTTAAATTCGGTCTTTACTGAATAGCAGCATTTCTTGCTTTTTGGTAGTGGCTGCCGAGCTGATGCTGGCGAAGCTGCCATAATTTTGTTGCCGTCAAACATCACAGTATTCACCCTTGATTTTTCTGGATCTGGACTCTCTGGAGGAGAGCATGTCACCCTGGGATGGAATGAAGTAAGTTGTTGAATTGTCAATACCAAGATTTTCCTTTTGAGAAAATATATTTCATAGTAATGTGGAATACAGTAACCTTTGTTGAAGCAAGATATTATATACTTAAACCTAATTCTATGATAATCTTAAATATTTCAATAATGGGTGAAAGGCAAGTCCATAAGTTGTAATCACATAGATAAGTAAACAATAAGTGTAACTTCACCTCTATATGCACATCCACTCCAGAAGAAGAAAATAGTGACAATTTTTTTATGCAGTTGATTTAATGATCTGTATTTATTTTCTTGCATTGATCTACGTCTCAATTACATGATCTTGCACGTGTCTGTAACCTGGCAGTAAATATGCAAATTATCCTTTGCAGGGCCTGGATTTAAAATTTTAACACTCAAGGCTGAAAAAGATAACCAAAATTTGTTTATGAGATACTCCCTACATGCAAGAACAATTTCTTTTAATGTGCCGGGTGGGTGAAAAGAAGTATGAAAGATTATGAAAAGAAATAATTCAAAAATTTCAATGAAATCTAGAAGAAAGAAAAAAAAAGATCATTGGAAGTCTTGAAGAAGAGAATTATTGGCAAGACAAATAATCTCAGCTGCTGCTAGAATCACGAAAACTTAAAGAGAATTTCAAATCAATTAATCAATAGGAGCTCTTATACCATGTTGAGATTGAAGGAGAAGTATTATATATATTTTATTCAATAGATCAACAGCCTATTTAGACAAGGAGGGATAATCTATATCATAAAAGAAAATCAATTCTAATTACTCTAATAGTCAATAATCCCTAATAATCAGCAATCGATAATTGATTGCAAGCTGTACAGATCTTTAACAATAAGAAATCAATTATTTTTTCAGTTTATATTTATTATTAGATTTCTTATATGGATAACATATGATCCATGTATTTATTTGATTTTTTTTTTTGGATTCCTATTCGAATTCTAATAAAAAAATAAATATCTTACCAAACAAATATTCACTATCCAATATTGTTACATATAATTCATATAATTTATGTTCGGACATTCAGATATCAATTTTTTTGCTTGCCCTCTATTCTAGACCATTTAATACACTAGTTGGCTCCTTCCACCTAATAAGCTTTTTAGGCTTTTGGGCTGTTAGATAGGGACTTTCTCCTAATTGTGTTACCTCTCTGCTGATTCTTAATCCACATGGAAATCCCATTTGTGTTTTTTGTCAGTGAAGTTTGAGAGCTTTATACACAACTTGGGCCCTTAAACCTAGTAGCTTAAACTTTTGGATTGGAAACTTAACAAATTCCATTTTTCTTTGTTCTTTCTATGGAATACGATGCTTACTCAGAAGATGTACTATTCTGCCTAGTCAAAGTCCTTAAAGTTTTGGTTTCTCACTATGTTATTCTTATACTAGATTGCCAAAAATTATATTTTTTTGATGAACTCATTATGAGCTTACTGTCTCATAGCACAATTCTTTTTCGTTGTTTTCAGAAGGATGATTTAAGGGCTGTGGTTGACTATTTGCGGGCCGATGGAAATGTCTCTTTGATTGGCTTGTGGGGCCGTTCAATGGGCGCTGTTACTAGGTATTCTTCATGTCTCTTAACTTTCATATATAACAGGTAGAAAATGTCGACCCTTTTTATTGTCATACACAGAATGAAAGAAGATAATCAATTCTCTATTGGTGGTTGTTGCTAGCAATCTAGGATTTGATTGGCTGCTGAGTCTATTGTCATTTTGTCTTAACTTTACTTGATATGGGTAGCCATGACAAACTTTATATTACAACCAGTATCCCTCACTAACTTATTCTTGTAAGGTTACGTGTTCTAAATTTGTCGAGTTCTTGAGTTCTTAATATTATGCATATGACATACTTATTTTAAAAATAAGATCAAATGAATTTGATACTAGAAAAAAGGTTCAAGTTGTTGTGGTAACAAATTGACCTTGCGGCTTACATAAGTTATTTTTTTTTACGGTAAATAACAGAAGTTAAACCTAAATAATCAACCCAAATAATGTCTCGTAAACAATTGATAAAAAACCCAAGTGATTACAATACATGAAAAAAATAACTTAAAAAAAAAATAGAAATAGAAATATTTTTAATTATAAAATATAGCACTGAATGTCATGTCCGATTCAAGTGTTGGACACCGACACGCTGCTAGATGATAGTGTCGGTGCTTCATAGATTACTATCATATGGTTGGGTTTACATGAGATTACAACAACAACCAACCCTTTTTCCAAACAATGTTTGGGTCAGTTAGATGAATCATTTCAAAACTCTTTGGGGTCAGTAGCAGTAAAACAAAACAAAAAACAAGGCAATTTGTTTTGATCGATTTCCATCCATCCACTATATTTTGTTGACCTATCTGATTTGCTAATAAGCAGATTTGTCTTACTTCCATATTATTATTATGCTGCAGTTCCTTAATTACTTGTTAAACTACACTCCATCCGAAAAGCTTAAGCTATTAAGTGCAAACTTGTGTATCAATTGGTGTCAAAATCTACATACTTTCAGTTTGAGATACTTTAACACTCCTCAGTCCTCACAGGCAAGCCTACTTTGCATGTGGACCAACAATTACATGGGAGGCAACACAAATGTGTCACGAGACCTAAGACCAAACCATCTTTGATACCATGTTAAATGACCCAACGAGTGTATCTACCAGTCTCAAACCCCACACACTTTGAATGAGGGATACTTCAACATTTTTTTTTTGTTGACTCGGGCGACTTTTAACTTTACTAATTTTTTTTTTGTTCGCTAGATTGTTTTAGTTCACATTTGATTCATATATGGCCTCATATGCTTCTGGCCTTGGTACTTTCAACCATTAACATTATGCACCTTCTCACAGCCTTATGTATGGAGCTGAGGATCCATCTATCGCGGGAATGGTTCTTGACAGTCCCTTCTCTGATTTGGTGGAGTTAATGATGGAACTTGTGGATACCTACAAATTTCGTTTACCCAAGTTCACTGTAAGTAGATCAGTTCTTGGTAGTGGTTTAGATTCTCACATGGTTACATGTCGAGACAAAAGTTGTGTATAAGCTATATTTGTTCCTGGTTTCTAAAGTCTTGATACATCTCATTTGATTGGTTCTTTCTACTTTTGCCTGCCTTTATTATGCAACAAAGTTTTTTGGTGTCTTGAAGGACTGTTTATTAATTGACTTAGTATTTTTAGTACCAAACTTTTTCTTGGCACGCGCACTTCACTTCTTTGACGAAAATCCTGCCTTGGAACATGGACATTTTACACATAAAGGAAATGTTCACTTTTTGTTATCTTCATATAGTTTGTAACTTGAATGATGAATCTTTGCTGATATTTTACAATCTTAACCTGAACATTCTTCAAAATGCACGAGTCTTTTTGTATGCCCTTCCTGCTATTGTCATGACTCATGAAGTGTTGGAACCATCTTTCACTGGCTTCACTTTGTGCATATTTCCTTAGTTTATATGGTTCATATCTTAAGTCAGAATGATTGGCGAATGTGCATTTGTTTTGATAGTTATAGGAGCTATTTAGATTCACATTTCATATCTCAAGGTTTTGCGATTGTCCTAGTCTGCTGTCACTTTTGTCATTCTACTCCTTTGTGAGTTGCAGTATAGTGGGTTCGTGGATGTCTTTCAAACCGATACAATGATGCTATATTTATTTGTATATTCTTTTTGTTATACTGGCTCATGGGGTTGACCATCTCCAATTGTGACCTTGCATACACCAGAGGTGGAGGTGGTCCTATTTCTCTTGTGTGATTGTCACTTAGAGAACTGGCTTAAAAATACTAGATATTTCCATTTTAAAAACTGTTTATGTGTCCTTGATTTATAGGATTCGTATAATCTATCAAATGATATTAAATCATCGTGGATAGATGTAGGATTAGTATATTCTAGAGAACTATATCAACACCATCAATAGGAAAATTAATTGTGTGAAGGTTGTTGTGATCACATTACTGTTGGTAAGGGGCCTTCATTAGACATCTACTTATCATACTGTAATACCTGCTCTGTGAACTCTTATCTGCGAATTTTATAAATGTTCTCTACGATATTCTGGACAATTGGTTAATTGTAATAATAATAATAATAGTAGTAGTAGTAGTATTTAGAGGTTTGCTCGACCATTTGTTTTCCTTTCTCGAACAAGAGATTTGGTTGGAAACGGCGATAGTGAAATTTTTCTTGAAACTAAAGGGAGAAAATAATTGCTAAAGTTGATAATTTGAATGTGGTTGATTGATTTAGAGTTTGGAGTTTGTGGGATATCGTAAAATGAATCCAACATATCTAACAAAATCAATATCTTTGTTTGGGTTGTGGGAGCCATGTATGCAATGGGCCGCCCTGAATTAAAAGAAACTGGTACATGTCTCTGGTTAACAAATTAGTTCTATTTAACAGTATAAATTATAAATACTCATGCTTAATGTACACTAGGTGTTTGGTTTGACATAATTTAGGAATTGGAGCCCCATATTTTTGTGCTCGTTGGAGGGATGGTTTAGGGTTTACAACTTCAGTCTGATAATTTGTTGTTAATGATTGAAGTATGTATATACTCATTAACCATTGATGCAATGATTATTTTTAAAATAAAACCGTCTTAACTTGTTTTTTTATATTTCAGGTGAAGATTGCAATTCAATACATGAAGCGATCGGTTCAAAAGAAGGCAAAATTTGACATCACCGAATTGAACACAATTAAGGTTCTCATCCATTTTTTATTTATATATTTCTCTTGCGCTGTTGCATCTAAATCTAATTAATTTTGTTTACAGAACAAAGTTATTTTCCTCATTTTTTTCCCTCATCATGATGAATAATTCATGTAGATGTATCTCTTATTACACAAAATAAATTTCTGATAACATGACACCACGCTGTACTCTTTTTCTTCTGGTTCCTTAGTTGCCTACTTGATAAGGGACATCTTGAGCTTCTCTACTGTAGATTAATCTTATATATAGATGCTTCAACTAAATCTATCCAATGGAATGATGCAATCATTTTCAGATTTATGCCTTACATCTATGGAACATGGATACTTAAGAACACTTCTTACATTTATATCCATATCCCACACTTGTATGATACTTGGTACTATACTTGCCTATGAGCTGATAAGTTCAATCGTATCAGCTAATCCATAGGTGCATGAACTAAATCTGTCAAAATGGAATGATATGATCATTTTCAGATTGATGGCTTACCCCTATGAAACATGGATACTTCAGAACACTTCTTACAATCATATCCATATCCGATACTTGGTACAATACTTGTTTACTGGCTGATAAATTCAATTTGATATCTTACCACATATTTATCATTTTATAACAATGAGGTGATAATTTCTAGATATGAGTTAGTGAAGATTTTTTTTCGTTTCCCTTTTTGGATCAGCTACTGAACAATTTGATTGATAACCTGACTAGTTAGGTACCCAATATAATAGTATAGCAATGAGTTGTCTTCACTTCACTTATCAAATAATATGTTCTAAACTGTAAAAATGATGTCAGGACTGCCTGTCGCCATGTCCTAGTAATAGTTTTATAAAATAAAATAAATACATATAACAACTTTCTTGTAAGTTGTAACAGTAGACGCTTGGATAATATTGTATGTTTAGGTGGTGGGCCCGTAACCCACATGTCCCTGGATCGAAATCAGGCTCCGATACCATGTTCAATTTATTTTATTGATGCGAAAAACTTGTTATAATTAATACAAGATAGACTCCTTTATATAGGAGATGTAGACTAGAAATAGGAAATAAGGTAGACTAGGAAATTAGACTAAACTTTTCTAAATACAATATAGTTTCAAATTTCACTAATACCTTTCTTGATTCCTCTAAACTTAGAATTGAATCTTCACACAACTATTTCTCATACAATTCGTTACATGCAATATATATATATATATTGAAATAAAAAAGTGGCATGTCCAGACGTGTCATGTACTATGTTTTTCAAATGGCGAATCTCGTGGCTGTGTTGTGATTGTCTGTGTCTGAATCAGTGCTACTAGCCTCTCATCATCCAAAGATACGCCTGTTTGCTACATGGCTTAAATGGGATGCACGTGTATGAGAAAAAGGAACAGTTTTTGTAGATATGTACTTGGGAAACATATGGTGATGATGAAATAATATTTTTATTGATGAAAGTGAAATACATGTTTGTATCCTCTTACAGTCTGTTATATTATTATTTTTGTTTCACTTTATTTTTAGGTGGCCAAGTCATGCTTTGTTCCAGCATTGTTTGGACATGCTGTCGATGATGATTTCATACGACCTCATCACTCAGATAGCATATTTGAAGCTTATATGGTAAATATCTTTTATACTAATACTCATTGTGATCACTCATTTGCAAGCTGCTTCTCTCATCATATTTCATATTTTCTACAGTTTGCACAAGAAAAGCAGTGCTAAAAGTTTTGTTATTATATAGCTAACCTCATTTGGACATGGTTACTTTGAATCCTGATCTCTAAGCTAACTTGGCTTTGAGTGTTACATTGTATACAATAGCATGCCCTTCTTTAAATTTGAACTTCTGTTATGTGCAGGGAGACAAGAATATTATCAAGTTTGATGGAGATCACAACTCCCCACGTCCACAGTTTTACTTCGATTCCATAAATATATTTTTCCATAATGTATTGCAACCTCCAGACGATGAGGTGGGGGGAACATATTTTGACACAATGTATGATTACATTGGTAAGGTAAATTGTACTGCAATGCTTTTTGCTGAAGGCCTTGATATTTTTTTTCTAACTGTTCGATGCATATTGAGAATCCATTTTCATGGCTGACTGTTATACATTCAGGGCAGTTGGAACCCTGTGCTTGAAGTAGGATACGACAAAGCCTCTTCAACTGCGTCTAAAGGTATCACTTAATAGTTGGTGTCAAATGCTTATTTATTTTTGTGGAGGACCAACTCCTCAACTGAAGGCCCAGCATTAGCTTTATACTCTATAACACGTGCCTCATGTGCAAGCTTTTTATCGATTTGCACGTGGACTTGCATAGTCTTCTTATTGCCTTCTGTTAGAATTTTAACATTTGTTATTAATTAGGGTGGCGAAAGGTGTCGAGTTTGTGACCTCTGGGTCCTTTAAGTTGATAGTTGAAGGCCTAATATTATTATATTACTTTACTCTTAAAAATGTTTATTCTTTTTACCTTTTATATTGAAGCCCTTGTTCTTCTATTCATTGATTATTGCAGGACTGGAAACAAGCAGTACTAGTACTGTGGATGCCATTGAACAAGTCCGTTCCAAGAGACCTATGAGTCGGACGGAGGTCAGTGTTCGTTTTTTTTTATACAAAAATGGAACATCATATGAGAAGCTCTATATTTGTAGTTTGTTCGATTAATTGTCCTGGTGTATTACATAGTTTTGTTTTTTGCATGCCAAAAAACTGCAAATGAGTGCATATATATATGTAAAAATTTCATGAAAGAACATTTCATTTACATGCTCTCTCTCTCTCTCTCTCTCTCTCCATGCAAGGCCTCTTACGTGAAGGTAAAAATAATAAGTTCCATTTCCATTACATTTCTCAGCAGTGGTTTACAAAATAGATTCACTATACTGAACCTGTGAAAAATGATGGTTAGGAATTACGATGTCTAAGGGCTATTAATTCTATATTTTTCTTTTGGTATCTATCTTTAGTCTGTGTTGCTTTGACTTTGCTCAGGTCCCATCTGCTGTCCCATCTAAAAACAACGAATCGGAGGTGGAGGTATATTCTTTCTCTTGTTTCTTTGTGTTGGTAACTCTAGGTTTTTGCTTCGTTTGTACTCTGATTCCCATGAAAGAGAACAGCCGATTATATGAAAATAATAATCTTATGGGTCTATGAACAGCAAAAACAAGTAAAATCCGGTTAAAAAAAATTCAAAACACGTTTTTACCATTTAGATCAAACAAACCACTGGTTATGAAGCATTGGCATGCTCCTGTTGACAAGGTGGTTGTGTGTGATGTGCGTGTGAGGTCTTATCAATATGAAGTTGCACAGAATGGGCACTTTGTGCTCTACCTGTTACCCGAATTCCTTTGCTCCCTTTTGTTCTGCAATCTGTGCTTTGAGGCTGTTGCCTTTTGGTTGTTGGTACTGATAACATGGTAAATTCTGTGGATTATTCGTTCTTATTTGCTAGATATTTTGCAGGATGAAAAAGTGGATGATGGTCACTGTCCGTCATCAGTGGATTATGGTCACTGTCCGTCATCATCCAGTATGATCAGCTTTGAATTGTCAAACGGCCATCCATTTGGTCCTAATGTTCCAACCACATTGGATGACGATCAATACGTAGAGTATGCACTTGATGACTTGGAAGGCTTTCCATGCAATGTGGAGGAAGAAGAGAGGGTAAGTTCAAAATTGTCTCTTGTAAAAATGATGGTTGAGGTCTCCATCGTCTTGTTACTCATACATTAGATGTTTCTATATGCCAAAAATTGCCAGATGTTTATGGAAGCCGTAATTGAATCATTAAAAGAGCTGGAAATTCGACATCCTCATGCAGAAGAACAACCATCTGTTTGCACCAGCTCCTCCTCGGAGTCTTCAAGAAAAGAGGAAAATAATGCTTCTCGTGCTACAGAGTATGGTGGGTTGACGACAGAATCTATCGACACTTCACTGAGCAATGGCCATAGTTTGGCATCCAAAGATTCGGAAGCTACACCTGATAGAAGTGTATTATCTTCTACATCTGCATTTGATACTCCTCCATCTGTAATGGAATCTGGTGGGATCTGTGTTGGAAACGAAACTTCAGCAAGCGTTGGTGGGTCCCCAGACGCCGACATGTCAAGTAATACAAAAGCCACATTAACAGTTGAAAGGAATCCTGCAAACCATGTTATAGATGGTTTAATGCGTCGCTGGGATCTCAACTTCTTTCGAAACAGATCGTGAAAATGTATTGTTTGAAACTAATTTCTCAGGAAAAGAAGTTAGTCAGGTGATTGATTATGTTGGTTGCTTCAGTACATTACAAAATGGAAATGCTCTATTTAAAGGGTGGTTATATTCTCGGTTTATTTTAAGGCACACATGTAACGTGGCGTTCTCAGGCCAGAAATGGTGCGTGCATATTTTGACAGTATATTATGTTGTTGTAAATGGTATTTTCCTTCCCTTTAATCAGACTATCAGTATTGTGTTGATTGTAAGTCTATTCTGGGTTGTGTTGTGCTGTGTTTGTATGACAAGTTGAAACATAGAACTAGACAAAATTCATGAGATTGTATTGTAAAGTTTCACTAAAACTTATTGTTTTTGAAAGATTATATACTGAATCTGGAATCAGCTCTGCATTTTTCGACTCTGATTTATTATCCATAGGAGACAGAACAAAAACATGAAAATGAATATAAAACCTGTTTTGACTGTAAATGTATTTAAGATAAATTCATGGGATAATTACGTATGACTACTTTGTACTTGTCACCTCTTGCCATGGATATTTGTTTAAAAAAATTTAGTTGCATTGGCAGTGTAAGGAGGAGTGAGTTGTTTACCAATCAAACTTTGGTCTCCTTTATCCTTGCTATACGAAGAAAAGGCTTTTGAAGGAGCTCTAGTAGACTTCACAAACAAGGCCTCAATCTACGACCGTGCCTTTAAACCACAAGCATTTAAAATTTTGAAGTAACCAATCAATCTCAAACAAGCATATGCAAGGCCGCCTCCAACAAGCAAGTCAAAAAACTCCATCCCAAATTCGATTTGAAGTATAAGCTCAAAATGAAGGCATGACCTGACCTAAGCCTGAACCCGCCTCGGGTAACCTGAGTTCTCAACAGGTTGGATTAGGGACAACACTTCTTGAGCAAAGAATCCAACTCTGACCCACGAACCGTTTTGCATTGATTGACTTGATTTTTGGGTTATAAGTAATATCAATTAGCTCTATTTTCCAAACACGTCCTAATTTTCTTACGGGGTCAAACTGAAGTGGGGGTGTAAAGTAAGGATATTATATTTGAGCCGGATCTGTTAGAGCTTACATCCGTTTCATAAGTCACGAATCTTTTTACGTGTCTATAAAAACAAGTAAAAGGGTTACCAAATATTTTTTTTCCGGTCTAAACAATGAGGTTCCTGAGCGAGCCCGTAAATTTGCGGTTGACATCTTTAAGCTGTTTTACCACACCTTAACTATTGGAGAATCCCGGATTTCATGCATGTCTCTCTCACTTTCCTTACTTGTATAAGTTTGTATTTATTGTGTATCAATTATTCCTTTTCTTTTGCCTTAAAATTAGGACCTTGATTAGTATAGCATCTGTATATATACTATCCACTGTGTATCAGCAGTGGCGGAGCCAGAATAAAACGGAAGGGTAGGCCAAATTTTTTTGATTCAATGGTCATAAATTTAATTAGTGTTTTTTTATAGGGTAATATTTAAATTTTTTTCCACTTCGACCATATTTCTTTACCAATAAATCTTAAAAACGTACCCCACATTTGTTGGGTGCAGTTGAAAAAATTCTTTCGATTCTAACCCCAAAGTTGTATCCGAATAACTAAAAAGAGAGCAAAGAGCATTGAACTGCGAAGTTCATCTCTTAGAGTTTAAATTAAATAATTAATTTTATTAATTCAAATATAATATTTAAATTCAAATTTAAAAAAATTACGAAAATGCTCAAAACTCGTCTAGAATCATTAAAATGTCAAATGGTCTGGAATAATGTAGATTATGGCTTCAACTAATGAGCTACACTCAAAGGCCCGCTCATTTTGAATGTACCGGCTAAGTTTCACTGACATAAATTTCACAACTAAAATTTTATTCATATTTTATATCAATATGAAAGATATTGTATATTAAAATAAATAGATATACATAAGAAGTAAATTGGCTAGTCTAAAACTAACGTGTATATCGGCCAATTGCCCAATGCCCTATTTCAAAACTTACATTGAGCGGACCAGGACTTGAACCATGGTGTAGGCTATCAGCTCCATACCTCTTTACCACTGGACCAAAATCAACTCGCATAGTAATGCTCATACAAACTCTATATAATATTGGAGTACGCCATGACCTATGATCCCTCCGCCAATGCAAATCCACGACCTTGATCGCAAGGGGGAGTGGAGACCAAAGTCGGCGATTAGAGCGCGAGAGCACCACACGCCGTTGCGGAGGCAGTGGTGGTCGTGAGCATGGAGAAGCTTGCGGAGCAGAGGCAATGAACATGGCCATGACAGGTCATGTGTTCATGAAGGTAGAAGATGATCCTAATGACTAACTGATATTCAATGAGCCACATGGATTAGTTGGGCTTTCAAGAGCCCAATGTCTTGTAGCAACCCACACGGCTCAAGACATTGAAACTAAAGTGAAGCCCAATTTTGAAGAGATTGCATCACTAGTCCAACAACTCACGCGAGATCAAAAGGGTTAAAGGTAATTTTGGTGCCTGAACTTGTGCGCGAAACCCAATCTGATGCCCAAACCTTTATTGTACCCAATGTAGTACCTACACTGTTATTTTAAACTCGATTGAGTACACACACTTTTATTTTGAACCCAATTGAGTGTCCGCCGTCACATTCCGTCAATTCAT
>JAYMTF010000797.1:0-30050 GCA_036897485.1 Pelargonium nanum | reverse complement strand
TTTCCACATATTTACTTTATGGTTCTCAGCATGTTAGTTTTCTTGCGTTGGTTAGTTTGCTATAGTTTGCTAGTTTTTTTTATGGTTCTTTGTTTTTGTACACCGTTTCGGCCCCTTTGTTAATAATGAGAAGTACTACTTTTCCTTCAAAAGAAACGAGTTAAATTATTCTCCTCACAACAAAATCTAATTTGAGTTCAAAAATAATTTATTTTATTTAGAAAAAATGTATGTAATTGACAATTTTCTTTAAAAAAATTATATAGAAATATTACATTTGAAATTGTCACGAAAATATATGGTTTGAAAAATATTAGATCAACACGTGGATTTAAGAAGTGAAAAAGAACAATTAGAATTGACAATCTAAATATTTAATAGCCTTATCAGGGAGTTGGAGTAAGGAAGAGACAAGAATAGTGGGGACTCAATTTACAACATCAAATTATCAATCATGAAAGGTCCCCATTGCTTTCACAATTAATTGCTGTGTCAAATGAAAGAGAGGCTGCTAGAGAGCCTATAGGAGATTGAAAATAATGAACAACACTGCTCATGCATGCATGTGTCCAATCATAAAATTCATTGTGAAACATACGTTTTGTTTCTCAACATCATGGCAAATGGTAGATGTGCCCACCTAGTACAATGAATTGGAACAATAGGTGTTGATGTGAAAAAAATACTATTACACCTAAATGCAATGTGTCAATGTGAGACCCAGAGATGATAAATACTTGTAGTTACACGATACACGGTATGAAATTTAGGTGTGGTAAAATTTAATATGTTTAATAATTGTATCACATTTGTGTTGGGTTTTCAAACAAACATGATTTGTTTGTCGTGTTGTGACATGTATAATACGTTTAATGCTCACATTTAAAATGTATAATAAAAAATTCAACCTTAAAAATGTGTTGGGTCATGTCAAAAGTGTTGGTTCTAATGTGCAGAATGTGTTGGTTTGTGTCATGCCAACACGGTACATTTAGCTACCATGTTTAATGTGTCATGTTCATGTTTTATGTTGATAAATGCATCGTGTTCATGCTCAATCAAATAATACACAATTATTTTTTAACACAATACGGACACACAAGTTATAAAAAACAAAAAAAGATCTAAATTCAATTGAGAATTCGAATCATCACAACCTACATCTAAGTACCGAACCTAACTTTTTTGTATGTAAAAACTACAATTAATTGAGAATGCCTAATCTTTATTTGATTTTTCTAATTAAAATACAATCAATAATTTCATAATATCCATATATTCAATAAGTGTACTACATAGAAAGTAGATAGTCATCATATTGAACACAGAGAAGCAAATAAATGGAAACAACGTACGACTTTGAAATAAACTATAAATGATTTAGTTCGATCGACTTTAATTAACTGCAGTTAATGATTTTTTAACTAAATTTACAAACTATACCTAGATTACCTATTTTGACATGTCTGAAGAGGTGGACTCAACAACCTGTGACCACCTCAATTCTAAAAATAATAATAATTGCACAACATCATAGTCATCATATTTAATGAAGAGTTCTGCTATATATATTTCAATTATTGTACAAAATTATGTGTAGTTGTGACCATTTTTCATGTAGGATGTAATGAGTATAATATTTTTGGATTTTATTTTTCTTATGTCAAAATTATGCAATTTTGATATGATTTTCAACTTGTCCAAAATTGTGTGGTTTAGATGTCCGACTTACTATATTTTCATTATAGAAACGGACTGTACTAGCCTCCATAAGTTATTGATTCAATAATACGATAAAATTCAACTTCGAACTTACAAAGTCATAGGTTGGGAAGACAATTTTGTTGCATTTGTTTCATATTGCTTCTCGTCCGCCAAATGGATTGTAGACATCTTTGAGACGATAATGTTTTTGACACAACTTATAAACTAGTCTCCTCAAACTCTATTTTCCTCATATAATAAAGCATTTTAAAATGCATATTTTTTGTTGTTTTGAAACTGCAATACAAACCTTAAACCAAAGCCCAAACATTCCTCTCCACCAGTCCATTCAAATTTTTCTTCAACTGATTGGCCCAATCCATATTTAGATTGCATGCTTCAACAAACAACATTTTTTTAGATCATTAAATTCAATATTGGAAAATAATCTTCAAAAAAAAAAAAGAATAATTAAAAAACATAAAGCATATGCTTACTAGTTTCTAGCTGGTTAGAGAAAAACCAAATTGGTTAATCATTACGCTAAAACCACCTCAGCAGCAAAACTGACTCCATCTTTTCCGTTCCGGTACAAACAAAAAAACGGTGGACACATCCAGAACATTTTAGATTTGTCCACGTGTCGCTTAACCGCCATTCTCCTCGTACTGTCTTCGCGACGCGTCAAGAAGTTTCTCCACATTCTCCACAAACCTCTTAATAATCCCCACACAGACTCCTCCACTCTCCAAATTTCACAATCCGAACCCTAACTTTCTCGCATTTTCTCTCGCTTTCTCGGCTATTTTCCCTCCCATTTCTCTGTTTCTATTCAAATTTAATTGAAGACGATGTGGTCCCGGACGTTCGGTAAGCCTGACGTGGAGGCCGGAGGATCGAGGCCTCTGTATCCGATGATGATGGAGAGTCCGGAGCTCCGGTGGTCCTTCATTCGCAAGATCTACTCGATTATCGCCTTCCAGTTGTTGCTTACGATCGCCGTCGCTGCCGTTGTCGTCACCGTCAAGCCGATCGCCGTTTTCTTCGTCAGTACTCCAGCTGGCCTTGGTCTCTACATCGTCCTCATTATTGCTCCTTTCATCGGTACGCTACTTTAGATTCGGATTAACAGCGATTTTTTGTGTGTTTTGGTTGTGGATTTTGTGTCTGATTTGGTGTGTTTGGATTGTTTCAGTGTTGTGTCCGTTGTACTACTATCACCAGAAGCATCCGGTGAATTATCTTCTGCTCGGGATCTTCACTTGCACTCTTGCCTTTTCGGTTGGTCTCACCTGTGCTTTTACCAGTGGTAAGTTATCAGAATTTCATGTTCTTATGAGATCAATACTTCATTTTACTGAAAATTTGAGGTTCTGTTCTTCAATTTTTACTTGTTGATGAACTAGGTTTAGGATTGATTATTTGTGCATAGTTAAATTTGATTTAGCTGAGACTGTGAACTGATATATTATATATACTTGTTGCTGAACCAATCATAGATTAAGAATGCGAGGAACCAATTGCTGGACATCACAAGAGATTGGATTGAATCACATTATATGCAACTTATTTGTTAGAGTAACTTGAAGTTGAAATGTTGCTTAATGCTGGGTTTGGGAACAAACATTTATGCTTTGATAATATTAGAATTTGGATTTGGTTCTAACTCAAAATCAGGATCATTCAAATGACCGTTTTTACCTTGTCATGTCCCAAATACTGTATTTTAAAATTGAAGTTTCCAAATGTTAAATAAGTAAACAACAAATCAAATTGGTGTTCTCTGGTGGCATATAAGTACATTTGGTTATTGATTTGGAATTAAGGATTATGAATAGTTGGGAGAATTGGGACCACGATGTGTTGCATTTATTCCCATGCTTGCCTTTCACTTCAATAATCGGATTCTGGCTTAGTTTGAAGCTTTTGTGCGGAATGGATTCTTGATTTTTGTTAGCATTTTCTTGCAATACATGTTCATGTTCAACTTCGCTTTATCTTATGCTTAAAGTATACTATAAGTCTAACATTGTGGAGTGTATCTTGCTTATCTTTACTTGAAACAGGAAAGATAATTCTTGAATCCGTAATATTGACTACTGTTGTGGTGGTGAGTCTCACTCTCTACACATTCTGGGCTGCAAAGAGAGGTTACGACTTCAATTTCCTCGGGCCTTTCTTGTTCGGAGCTGTCATAGTTCTCATGTTTTTTGTTCTCATTCAGGTTCAATTCTCACCATTTCTCTTTAACTTCTCGTTATCATTGCTCCAACATCCTAGTTTCTAATCTTTGTTGGGTTTTGTCCGGGTTTGGATTGGTTGCAGATTTTCTTCCCTCTCGGTAGAATCTCTGTGATGATCTATGGCTGCTTGGCCTCGATTATTTTCTGCGGTTACATTGTATACGACACGGACAATCTGATCAAGCGGTACACTTACGACGAATACATTTGGGCAGCAGTTGCTCTGTATTTGGACATCATCAATCTCTTCTTGTCTATACTAACTATCTTCAGAGCAGCAGATAGTTAGAGAGACTGATTCAATCATGGTCTTTGTAATTATGTTAAAATATTTGTTTGTAAATGCGTGAAATTTTATGTTCTTAAACGTTGTACTAGAAAACATCATCAATAATATTATGAAAGTTACTAACAACCCAAGAACCCAAATTTGTTTGACATCGACAACTGAGTTCTAATTATGTTGGCGTTTGTGCTTCCTTGCGGCAACAATGAAGAGAAGTCTCGAAACACCTTGAGTCCACATATCGTACTCTCTCTGGTTTCTGCACTCAAACTCTACAACTCCTCTGTTTTCTGTTCTCAAACCAAAGTATCTTCTTTGCTCTCCATCGTCAACCAAGTGCCTGCCAGGCCAAGCTGGCATGTTCTTGCACACTTCCAAAACCACATCTGTGAATTCAAATAAGAAAAACAGAGTATGAGTTCTTGCTCACATTACAGAAATAGTACAGTGGTATGCGTTCACATATTATGCAATTGTGTCGTGTTTGTGTTGCACGATTAAATAGTCATGTTGTGACACGCCTAAGACGCACAAAAGAAAGAAATAGGAGCGACTCAACTCTTTTTCTTTTTTGTGATGGTTCCAGCAACATGTTTGCTCTTCATTTTCAGCATCACCTGCAAACCATAAACCAATTCAAGTAAATTGCAAGAAACTACAGCAACAAAGCCATTGAATGTGCTCTAGTAGCTGATCCCACCTGCCCTGATCTGTGAATATAAACCGAAACAATTTTCCAGTGAAGATCACCTGCACAAGTCGCCAAAAACCCAAAAACAAACACAATCAAACTTCACTTTCTCCTTCCATTTACACAATCCAACAAACTGAAGTCTATACAAATCTACACTACCTTGTCGGGTCCTTTTGAGAAGCTCTGAGCCTCTGGACAAAAGCTCTTCATTAAAAACACCAAGAAGATCATCGGTCGGAACATTACAACCTCTTCCGGAATAGTTGTTTCTCGGATGTTGATTCTCTGTTTTAGGATTGAACCCATTTCCTGTTGTTCCTTTTTCTAGTGGTATCACAGAAGCTGCATTCCATACCTCTTTCAATGCTCTTGCTTTCAGAGTTGCTGCTCCACGTAGAGCTGCATGGAATGTGAATTTTACAGTTTAGAGACTCTAAATTCTAAAATAAAAATTAAATTTGATGAATTTAAACTATACCTGTAGCAGCTGCAGCTGTGAGAGTTGCAATATCATCATGAGACCTCACATTAACAGCAGAGCTAACCACAGAAGCAAGGTGGTCACGCTCAGCTCCCATTACTTCTGCAGCTTCCACACACTGTGCAGCGACCAATGTGGCTGCTGATGCCAATGCCATGTCGGTCTTGGCCATTTGCTCGTTCTTCTCCGATGCCGGAGAAGCTGCTGTTCCGGCAGCTATGGCTGCAATGGCTGAAGCAACTGCTGCTACTGAAACCGCTGCGTGGAGCTGTGCATTGTGTGCTCTGCTCTCCTCTTTCTTCTTCTCCTTCCTTTCCTTCAACCACCTCCCCACCGTTTTGCCTCTTGCTCCCGGCGTGTTGCACCCGTTGTTGCCGGCGTTGGTGAGGCGGCCGCCAGTGAATAGGGGTTGGAGTGTGTTGTGTGACCGGAAGTACTGCATGTAGACATATGTTAGTAATCAAAACTTGCATTTAGAATTTCAAAAGTCCAAAACTTTGTATAGAATATGATAAATGAGTTGACATATTTTGCACAATATAGGCAACATGTTTGACATATTGATTAATGAAATAGGTCGTGTTGACACGACAAACATGACTTAATACATTCTACACAATGGAACCAACACTTTGGACACTGTAACTAAATAGGCCTTTTTGACATGCACGACAAGATTGACACGAACATGACTTAACCCATTTTGCTAGAACAAACGCATGTGAACACGAACATGATGCAATAACTAAATGGGTTGTGTTGACACAAGACGACTATAGATTATGCATGATAGAACCAACGTGTTAGACAAGACACTATTCAACACGTTTAGCATGACACGACCCAACTATTAGACACATAACTAGGATAAATCTCCTATTATATCCTTAAGTGTCATACTTTTCACAACACAAATAACTAATCATGAGTACATGTTTTGAAATCCTAACACGAACCCGATCCATCAAAACACATGTTGGACTCTCCAATACGAAAACAAGACAATTATAAAATATGCAAGTTTAAACACTTTAAATTCGTGTCATGTATCGGCCACACGAGCTCTACTTCATATCTTAAAATATAGTGTACCGTACAGTTTTCAATTAATATACAATGTGAGAAAATCACAGTACATTGCTTGGGGACAAGAACTGAGAAAGAGAAGAGGAGTCTCTGATAACATGTCACTGGTCTACAACATATCCACTATTAATTTACTATATTGTTTCCATCCTGTCAACTCACACACACAGTAAATACATATATGCAGCCAAAGGAAAAGCAAGTTACAAGGTGTTGGCATGGGATGGGAAGGAACCAAGAAACATGGGTCTGAACAATTAGAGCCTGGTTCCATCAAAGAAACCAAACCACAACAACACACAAAAACACATCACCATTGCTCCATTGTCAATTCAACTATTCAAGATTTGTTAACCACTACAACACTCCATCTCTGTTCACAACATTCAAAACAGCCACTTTCTTTTTCTATAATCAAAGCCCAAATGAGACCATAATAATGAGTCATAGTGGAAAAAGACAACTGGCTGTAAAGAAAGACAAAGAAAAGCACTAGTCTGTATTTTCTCTGCAGTAAAGTAATATTAAAAAAAACTAAAGAAAGGTTGCTAGAAACAGGTAACAGAGCTGTATGACAGAAAAAAGAAGAAGATAAAGCTGAGGTTTTTGGTTATTTCTTGTCTTTAGTAAATAAATATTCCAAATTATTTGAGAAAAATAATGAAGAAGAATTAACCTTAACAACATCCTCAAATTCCTCAGAAGGAGAAGCCGGAGGGCTGTCTTCGGCCAAGCAACCTCCGGCGCCGATCAACGGTCCGCTACTGTGAGAGAGCCTCCCTGACGTCAATGGCGATATTTCCTGCAAAACCAATGTGAAAAGATTTAATCTTTTTCTCGACCCTGTTTGTTTCTCGGGAAATTAAAGTAGAAAATGAAAGAAAGGAAAGTTTTTGCTTTTTTAGGAGAGACTAACCGACTGTGACATAATGCGATCAAGGACGAATTGGGAGGTGGCGGAGGAGGCAAATGAGAACTGGTTCAGAGAAGCTGCGAGCTCCTCGGACTCGCCGGCGGTGATTTCCTCCGGTATGGAGGCGGTGGTGCAAGAGGAGGAGCTGGCGGATTTGGAAGGCTGCAAGGGAGGAGCAGAGAGAGCTTTAGAGACTTCGAGAGCAGAGACACTCCACGTCCGGGACAAAAACTCCATCGGAGCTTTTGGGCTCTCCGGAATCTGTATCCCGGCGGCAAGAAGACCGTCGTTGACCGGCATTGCTTCTTTCATGGAGAGGAAAAGAAAGCTGAATTTTCAATTTTTGAGCTTTGAGCTTTGTGGAGATGGTACAGAGCAGTGGCTTGTATGGGGGCTTTTAATAAACAGAGTAGAAAGAGATGGAGGCTTGGTTTGGGCCTTTTGGGCCAGTTCTTTTGGTGGGTCAAACCCAAAAAGTTGGTCAACAATAGTCAAGGACTAGTGGTGACGTGGGTTCACGCCATGTGTCACGATATTGACCGTTGGATCTTCTTTTCTTGGAGGGTGATAAAAGTGAAGGCTATATATGATTGGTTGATGTCAAGGTTTAGGCCTAGAGATGGTACAAGTGAGAGTAGGGGTGTGACCAGTCCACTACTAGACTTACATTTGTATACTTTTTTAAGAATATTTGAAATTTAACCACACATTCATTAAGATTTTGATCTTTATAGAGTAGACATGATGGATTGGAGTGTTGAACATATCCATAATAATACCCTCTTTGTGGATATGATTAGTGTTTAATAATTGGAAAGCTTTCTTCAATGATTTCAGTGTATCATTTTCCATGGTATACCTTATGATCAATTATTCATGAAATGACATCAATAGTTAGATAGCAACACAATTTTTGAAGTAGTTGTAAATATATATAGGTATTAATTACTGAAAACATGCCCATATAATTAATTATTGTATTGAGACACGCCAACATATAAAATTCATGGCTATAATTTGATCGCGTTGAAATTTTTTGTGTCAAAACATGTTGATATGTGTAGTGTCAAACATATTAGTATAGTCATGCACAACATATTGAATTACAAAGTATTAATTGACTAATTTATTTATCCAATTCGACATATGATTGCGCTGAAGCGGTTTAACCATTTGACCCAAAGGTGCCGATATCTATGGTATAATGAGTCTAGTAACACCTGATCACTTGAGTCTTGTAACATGTTGGTTACTTGGTTGGATGAGGTTGCTCCGGTCGGGAAGTCCCCGCCGGCGACTCATAAACCAACTTTCCGGCGGCACATTCCGTTCGGAGAAAGGGTGGTAAAAGCCAAGTTAGTAATGTCAAATATGAGAATCTGGCAGGCAGCGCCACCTAACAGGGCAGAGAGAAATGAAGCAGAAGGCGATGAGTCTGTAAACTGTGCCGACAAAGCCTAGAGATGCAGACAAATTATGGGTAAATTGCTCACAAGTCACAGCCATTTTAGAAGACAAGTCCTGAGACAAACAAGACTGTGGCGTGCCTGGTTTCGTCATCATCTCCTTCTTTTGATCTCATCTGTGGACAAAAGTTGAATCCCACAGCCCAACCAGCTTTCTCTTTTTCTCTTTTTGCCCTAAAGACAACTCCTTTATTCCCTTTGTTTCTCTATGAGTGATCATCACTGTTCACTACCTTCTTTTTTCCATTCCATTTCAAAAATGTGTGTGCTTGCTCCCCAGCTCCTTTTGTAGTTCTCGATAATGCTGACAATTCGTGGCGTAATACAATAGCCGACTCAATGTTAATGTGTTCAGGCTTACTCGTATAGCATCAGTCTTGGTGTTGGGTATCTAAGCGCGCGCACACACAATTATTAGTCTTGTTGTGAGTTGTGACACACACGAATGCCCGACACGTTTGACGTGCACAGTTAAGGGCATAATCGTAAATATTTCTAATAGCGTGTCAAATGTGTTGGATAGCGTCATGAAAAACATGTTGGTTGAATCGTGTAAAATGTGATGGGTCGTAATTGTGTTAATCGTGTCGTGTCAAGTTAGTACGTTCATTTAGTTATTGTGTCAAATGTGTTTTGTTTGTGTTGATCCGTGCAACATGATTATTAGACTTATTGTGCATCACACAAACAACCATAGACACGAATTGATAGTTTTAGTTTTGAATTACAATGAAAAGACGTTAACTTTTCCAAAATTAGTTTTTTTTTTTTGTTTTAGTTGTGAATTATCAACCAATAATGTGATCTTTATTGGTCATAATGCCCCAAAAAGAAAATGTAAAAAATATAGTTGTGGCATAAATAATGTCATTAAAGGTTGTGAATGGCTATTAGTTTTGACCTATAAAAGTATAAAGCATTGAAATAGAGGCTAGTGATGGTTCATTGAGTAGCTTAATTTGTAAGGTACACAACTCATGACTCATCAGTTTACAAGACATCCAAGTTCTTTGGATCTAAGGAACATGAAGATATTTTGCTTCATGTGTCTTCAACGTTGGTTTTATTTTCATACTTAATTGTAGCCTATAATCCACATTTTTATCAACAGAAAAATATACTAAGTTCCCAAAGTGAGAGAGCCACAAATCACAATGTAAAAGAAAAATATAAATAACAAGTTTTGATAGTTAAATAAACTTCAGCAATTTTGTTAAGAAATATATTATAAATTTGTAGAAAATTTACAACAAAATTGCTAAAGAAGTTTGGGTACAATCTGATCTAGGTCCATATAATTTCTGTTATGTTTTCATTTTTGATAGTTCTCTCTCCCACAAAGCAATGATTCAAGTATAAAGCTGAAAGCAGTAATGAAAGTAAATGACGCAGATGAAAAAGTAAAGTAAATGCATTTAGAAAGAGCAAAAGGAAAAGAGAACGAGTAATTGTAATAGTTAAAAAAAAAATCAAATGAGAGGGTCCCAAGACCTTTTAAAAATCATTTTGGGGGCCATGTGCAAAAAAATCTAATGATTTTTGTTTTGAATAAAACGTTTTGACGGTGGTTCTCGCCAGTTATAATTTGCGACTCACGAAAACGATGTCATATTTGTCGACGTCTTCGTTCACTTGCTCAATTTTGAGTTTTTCTCCATTAGGAGCCTATGCAGTTGCACATCTTGCACTAATTCCGGTAGTAATTGGCCTCCAATGCATAGTCCCAGCTTCTCAAGGAGCTGGCTTACTTGCACTAATTCTGAACCCTGCACATACCTTTGTTGAATTGAAATGCATATTCAAAGGCCCATTATGTGTTTTTCTGTAAGGCCCATTTGGTCCAGTAAAGAGGAGTAAACCAAATAAAACTAGTGGATATTAGGCTCAATAATATGAAGTCAAGAAACCACATCCATAGCCTCCATGCCTTTGTCCAGAGAATAATAATCTGCTAAAACCCAACTCAATCCCCAAAATAGCACTTGAAAACTACTTTACCAATTCCATTACTGCAACAAATTCCTTGCACTAGAAAGAGCTTTTGAGAAACTGTCAAGAGCAAACGGATTAAAGCACGGATCTATATATGGCATGCGGCTTCAGACACTTGGTGAGGTCTCAGGTTCGAGACTATCCCTTTAAGTATTGTTGGTATTGTTTATCAGAAAAATTACCGACTCTAGTCCACAATTGTCAATGAGCGGATCATAATATGTCCGAGCCTAGACCTAAGGTGGGTCACTGCTCCATTTTGTCGTTTTAAATGGTTCGAGCATGAACAGGGTAACACTAGGAAGATACATTGTGTTTGAATATAAATCTTTGAAAAAATCACTATGGTATAGACCATAGGGTTCATTTCCACAGCAGAGAATATTTTTTATTTATAGTAAAAGGCCTATTCATTGGTATGAGATTGCATGGACTTCACATTGACATGAACAAGTGATGTGATGCTGATGATTTGTCAATGTTTTGATCATACATTTTCATTAGCAATTCCACAATCTCCTCCTTCAATTATATGAGCACAAGTCAACTGAATTGTCCTTTCTTAAACACCAACATGCCCATCCCTTTCATTTTGTTCTCTTTAATTAATTACATCTTCCTTTTATTTTTCAATATCATGTGCAGCCATTGAAGAGTGTTTAAGGACAAATAGAAAGTATAGTGGCAGTTCCATTTTTCACATGCTTTTGACAACAGAAACACATTTTTAGTTGTCTAGATTGCACAAGTAGTCACCATTGTCAAAAGGAGCACAACAAAAAGATGGGTCCACTAGCATGACTAGCAAATCATGGGTCTTTCTCTTCACGAAAGCTATCTACTACACATCCAAGCGATATAGTGAAACAGAACGAAGAAGTTGTAACTATGCACTCTGATATCAATGTTAAGAGTTATTGGACTTTCTTGTCCAACTCAAAGGGTGAGACTTTCCCTCACATTATTATGAGCCAACCTCACCGTCTCATGCACAATCAAAACCAATCACACAGTTCCATCCACAATTAATGCGTGACAACCCAATAATCTCCCCTTCTTCCCCCAACAGAACTAAATTAAAGAGGGGGAAGGCGGGAAGCAACCTCCCGAAACAACACGGGGAAGTTGAAACCATGAGATATGATACCACTGTTGGGTGCTACTAAGATTTCTCACTCCAAAAGCTAGCTCAAAGAGTGAATAATGTTGGGGATGGTTAGGACAAATGACTAGGCATCTTCATGAGATAGGATAAGGAGTTTGGTATGCATAATTCAACAAACTCTACATAATGTCATGGACACAATATTCTCTGTATGCACCACATTTTCCATTTTCTTGACATTTTTTCCCTTCAGGATTCTGTTCAGCAAGAATACAACATAGGACCATACATATTCTCTGTTGTGACTGTCTTCACATCTTGTGGTGGTCCATGCACCACTTTTCAGGTTCCATAGATTCAATGCTCTTAGAAGCTCAACAATCCTTCAATAACCAGACTCTGATGAAAATAAATTAACAATGGATTAATGGAGGGCCAGGTTTCACATGATCTGCTTGCAAATGGGTCACCAAATACAGCAAAAATGTCCCAAAAATAATGTTGCTATGTTGCATTATTTGATACTTGCTCTGTAGCCACCAGATGATTCTCAGTTTCTCACATCATCAAAATCAACCTGCACTCATCAACCCTAGCTCACTTATTAGTATTATTGTTGTTGCTGTCCACAAAATGCTCAGCAACTTCATGAGTGTCAAAACAATAATGCAGATAAAGGGTTCAATCATCAACAAGTCAATGATCACCTGCCATTCGAATCTTGTTCATTATTTGCTGATCCTTCTCAACCATTCAACTCAAGATTAATGTATTTTCTGTAATGTCATTGTCTGATTTTAACGCCTATACGCGTATCGAACCGGCCTATCCTCATATCAATGAAAGGCCTAGCTCTAGCTGCATTTGTTACAGTTCAACTTAAGTTGTTGTTACTGATCAAAAGGTCCCTTATTTTCCAAGAAACTGTGTCCTCAAGAACATGCCTGTGGGAACTTTAAGGTTTCCCATAAATTTAATGTTGTTCCACTAGCTTAATCTTATAAAATTAATATTGAGTTTTCAACTATATCGATCAATTAGTAAAAAGCCTTCTCCTACTTTTGAATTGCTGAAACAAAAACTTTATGTGAGTGTCGAAGCCCCAAAAAGACCGGGATTTATGAATTTGCAATTTCTTCCTCAATTAGTTAAAAAAATGAAATTGGTTGATATTATGACAATACTAGGTAGTATATATATCATTATGGGAGATGTTGATTAGTTGAGATGATAATTGATACACCAGAAGTACATGATATCAATTCTTTTTCTAAATTTGAATCCCTAAAAAAGATATATATGGGATCGTCTGAATGCTTGTTCTTATTTTTACTGAGTTTAACATTGTAGTGACTTGATCGTATACATTATCAAAGTTTTGTTGATCTAAACGTCACGGGTTCAATTCCTGACCTGTTCATATAGATTGTGGTTAGTGGATTGGCAATATTTTATTACTGGAAGTGGATTTCACGGCATAATGTAACTTTTTCAAGCAATAATTGTTTTACTTTGATACAATGCTAAGATTTGGAATTATCAATGTCCATTGAATCGAGACAAGTGCTTTAGTTTATATAATATTATATTGATGAGACATAGTAATTAGCATTTTATAGGCCTGCATTACCTTAATTAAGTGGAACAACACTTCACTAACAAAAAGCAGTGGAATTGTGGAGTGTTTTTCCAAGCATCAAATGGGTTAAAAAGTGTGTATAATTATGCTTGAATTATTGATCCTTTTTCTTTTACTTGAGGGAAGAAAATGGCAATTATGAATTGGCCATGGAAAGTGGCTAAAATAATTATTTAAAAAATGATAGATTTTATTTTACCTGGGCAGGTTCTGATAGATTTCATTTTATCTGGGCAGGTTTTCTCTAAGCATGAGAGTGAACAGGAAAAACTAACTAATCTTTGGAAAATGAAAGGTGGAAAAGACTATCTATAGCTGAATAATTATTTTATCATATATATATCATATATTAATTACTTTCATTATCTAACTTGGATCATGTTTTTCTTTATAAAAAAAATTTGGATCATACTTGGCATGTTCTTTCTATATATGATATCATTAAATTTTCTTCTCTTAATTTCAATCTGTACATCATTTGCTCCCAAAATGAGGATTAAGTTAGTTTAATTTGTTCTAGACTAGGGTTTGAATTTTATTGAATAAAAATAGTTTGTGTTGGTGGTCGCCATTTCACATACAGATGTTCCGACTGAGTTATAATGATTCTTTTTACTAACTGAGGTGACACTCGATTTATCAAATTTGACGTTGTTAGTCACCCACAGACCATTTTAATAGTTTATTTAATGGGAATAACATGTCATTACACCACATGACCTAATTAATATTGTATAGGAGACTAATTAAGACATATATTTTGTATAAAAGAAGATCATTGCTACTAGCTCTTACTAATAATTAATAATATATAATAAGCTATCCTCATTCCATATTGTTCTACCTGAAAAAAGAGTATTCCAAAGTTGAAACCAAGAGTTACTCATAAGATCTATGAAGATATGATCCTCTAGGCAAAAATGTAAGAGATTAATTCATATTTTTATTATAATGATGATATATACAGAGAACCTAGCCTTCCTTTTCAGGAGAGGAAGATGATAGAATTTGGCTCCACTCACTGAATATTATTGTACAGTCAAAAAAAGGCCATTGAAGAAGACCACATAATACATGTGTACAGGTCTTTCCCACAATCATCAATTAATTAATTAATTTCATATATATTATGTACTATTAAATGTGACTCATCATGACCACACCAATATGATGATGAATCTCTTGAAATGATAGCTAGTATTGTTAATTATTATTATTAGTAGATTCGATTATTTATATATAAACAAATGATCGATGTGCAAGTAAATTGCATGTCATCACCTTTTGAAAGTTCGAATTGCGTCACCATTAATGTTAAGTTCCTAGAAATGGTAATGGTAGTGGTGGTGGGTTTCCTGTAACTCTCTCAACACCCACATGTGTTGTGTTAATTAGTAGACTAGATTCTAATCATTTAGGTTAATTTTGAGTGAATACTATATTATAATATTAGTATTATTTAATATTTGGTAACACTTTAATGCACAAATACTATATATATATAGTTGATTCCAACATGAGTTAGAGTGATTAACAAATTTGAAATTTAAAAATTATAACAACACAAACATAATTTTTTTTGACACAACACAATCAAAATCTTCAAATACACAAATAAATGTACAAATACACGTGTTAGCAATAAGCGATTTGGTTATATATATGTATCTACGGTTTCAAGCGTTAAATTATGTCATTTACACTTGAACATTAAATATTAACTTCTTTTTTTCCAAAATGTAGATAATTGATGAATCACAAATCAACATTTGTGAACTTACCCTCTCAAAAAGAACATTTGTGAACTTACATTTTTTTCAGCTTTTATGTATTACTAGGTAGAGTCACGTGCGGTGCACGGTTAAATATTATACTTTATTATGTTTCTCTTATATTTTTGTTTTGAAATGAGCGTCATCTTATTAAAAATGTTAGTTATGTATGAATTACCAATAGTATGCATATAATAAGTGAATCAGTTACTTTTAATTTTGTTACAACACAGGCTTAAAATGATATAAAACAAAACGTTAAACACAAACTAACTTTTTTAATTTTTGCAAAAAAAATCGAAACATGTATGCTTGAACATAGAGTAATAATAATTAACTTAAACACTTATTTAGATAAATAATGATCAAATTTTATGTAAAATTATAATATATTAATTTGATGTTATTCAGAAGTAAGAAAACATATAAATTATGATTAAGATATTAAATTATATACCGAAATTAGCATGAATATGAGTTAAACTGATTTTGTTTTAGGTTAAACGAATGTTGGATAATATAGTAAAAATTGTCACTTGTCTCAATATCATGAAATCTAATATATAAAAAAAATATAAAATTGTCAAATTTATGTGTATAAATTAGTAAAATGACAATATAGAAATATAAATTTTATAGTTTTGTAATTTAAAATCAAGTTTAAAGTTCCAACTTTCAACAAATAACAACCTAATGTATATGATACAATTAATCACTCTTCTATGTATATGTCCATTAACTAACATATCATTTTTTTACAAATATTTTTGTACAATAATTTAGACATATAACATTACTCATCTAATGTTGCATGTGTTAAAGGAGTAAAAAGAATTTTGCAACATGTACCGAATTACATAATTACATAATACTGCATTTGAAATAATTTTACAGTTCTTTTTAAAAGAATCATAAAAATTTAATAATGTTGTCTTGATAAAATCTTGAAAAAAAATAAAAAACTTTCAACCAATTAAATAACTTCAGTATTATAAAAAAAATTAATAGGCTTTTATTTTCTCCTAAATTCCAATAGAATCCCCAAATTCCATTCCAAAAAAAAAAAAAAAATTGAATCCCCAAATAAAAAAAAGGTACAAAGCAAAAAAATCATATTTACCAATACATAAATACATTTCACAAAGCAACACGTATAAAAAAAATGATAAAACAATAAAGAAAATATATTTTTTAAAAGAAAAACATAAATACAAATCTACCTATAAAGTTAAAATTCGTATTAGATAAACAAAAGAAGCGGTAATATAACAAAATTATGATAACATAACATAAAAACTGCTGTTAAAATGTAAAAAATCTTTAGAAAAGTAATATTATAGCCTTAATTATGCATAAAAAAACACAAGCAGTGAATTGTAAAATTGAGGCAGTCATGAAAACTCCATAATTGAAGAAAAAAAATTGATATGAACCTTATTATAAACAAAATAAAATAGCTAAAGGATTAATATAGAACACAACAAATAAAGAACAAACGTACATACGAGTTTTGTCTCCCTTTTATCTCTCTATGTTTATTGTTTTAAAATACATGTGATTAGGGATGGTATCCATTAAATGAGAAAATCATGGTGCATGGCAATTTTTTATTTTTTTGACGAAAAATGGTGCATGGCAGTTAGTTAGGATGAGTGTATACAGATAGATGCAACTAAAAAGAAAACTAATTTTCAGTTAATTTGTGCTTGAAAATGATTTAAAAAAATTGTGCTTGAAATTTACAACAAAAAATAAAAATATTTTAAAAAAATAAAAATTCTTCCAAAATCTTAGGAAGTGACACGTGTTTAGTTTTGGTATTCCTTTATATATATTAATAGATTAGAATCCGACTAATCCAAAATATGGGTTTTATGTTAAATACATCCTATATACTTCACAATATATATATCATTAGAATCCGACTAATCCAAAATATGGGTTTTGTGTTAAATACATCCAGACTTTAACCCGTAAAAAAACGTATTCTGATCTATATACACGTATCGTATAAGATATACTAGAATTTTTATTGGTTAGTCGTGCACGTATCAACAACTGTAACACTATACAAACAAAAATAAATGAATAGGACACCTCTAAAACAATACAAATACACAATTTGTCAATATATACACCAAACCCCACAACATGTGTATGTCATATATGTACACATTCTATACAAAACAACTTCATTCTCAAGCCTCAAACATCTCTATCATATGGATTGTATAGGCTCAAGGTATATTTCACTAAAATTCACATATTTTGATTGTACATCAAATACTTAATCAAATGTAAATAAATATTTTTGGTATTGTTGAATAATACGTGCATTGAAAATTGTAATAAAAAAGTTTGATAAACTATCAAATGATTCCTCACTCATTTAGATCCGATCATTTTGGTCTATAAACAAAACTTATATATATATAAACGGTTTATGTTGTTTCTGAAATTTAGTTTTTGATAGTTACGATGACATGAAATTAAAAATAAATATATTTATATACTTTAATGCGCCATTTTATTATTGCAAAATTAATATTCTGAATAAATTTTTTTTGTTTCTTTCTCATATGTGGCTCACCTACACACACACATATATATATATATATATATATATAAACCTTATTAGAAGGACATATGACTCATAAATGCAGGTAACATATGCATATGCATGTTGTTGGCATAAAAAAAGGCATCATGCACAAATATATGAAACATTAGCTCTACTAATTAGGATTGCTACTTGAGATTCATATTAATGAGAACCATAATATATATATTGTAAGTACAAATATATGTACTATAACAACTTTATGTAAGGTATAATTAAGTTTTATTAACGTGACAATAGAAAATTTGAAAGAATGTACACTTTATTGAAACACACATGACATTTCCACTATATACCATTTGAATTTTCGTTCATTTTTTTAAGTAATTTTTGTGATTTTAACCACAAATCAATAATAGTTCGAACTGGTCTCCATAGAATTGAACTAGTATATCAATTTCATATCAATTGTAGAAGTATAATCGTTCGATCTGAAATATTTTCCAAAATGTTACTCAATGCAATCGTTGTCACTCACAACTAAGTACTCTATTACTTGGAGTTGACCCAAAGGTGCAATTAAGATCCATAGTCTTTAAATTTCAAATAACCCTATCATTGCTTGCGGCTCAATCAATCAACAAACACATGATTTACTTTAATGCCTTACCAATTCACCATTTCTTCTTGAACCATTCATTTTTTCACATGAATGATTGATTCAAGTTTTGGCTATAGAAAAAATGGGAAAAAAGGGTTGAGAAAGTGACATGGAAGGCAAATAATTTTGCTTATGTGTCAAGGTCCAATTTGTGAGCTCCACAGCCTATTTGGCCTGTGAATTGGAGGTGATTTTGGACCGTTGGTGTGTAAATTTATATCTGAATTGGCTTTGTGGTATAGTTGGGAGAGGACAAAAAGATTGGGATTTTTGTCCTTTAGGGGATGGACTTTTGAGGACCAAAAAGCATAGAAGATTATGTATGGAAAGATTCTAGCCAATTGAAGATTCCTTGGGATATCAAGTGAATGGTGAGCCCTATGTTCCTTGTGAATAGATTATACCAATGTGGCTCTATTATTAATGATTGTGAAATTACTAAAATGACCATCTTCCTATTTTTAGGTGTCTTTTCTTTCATATAAAGATAGTGATTATCTGTTCTGTGAGAGTAGATGCGATAATTCGGGTTTCGAAAAGTCTAGTTTGAACCTTACTTGAAAGATGCATGATTTGATGGATTCAGGTCTTGGGTCAAGTCGAGTTTAGATTTTGTATGTAAAATGTACGGGTTTGGACGACGTGTAATTTTCTCGGGAGAAATCAGGTTTGACAAAAAAATCGTCGAACCCGTTTTATGCAATCCGAACTAGTAAAAATACAGGCTTTATTTTGGGCGCTCGTAGATTCGATCCCAATTGCTAGCTCTAGAGTTCGAATAATGGGTAGAGAGGATAAACTCTTTCGAAATTGCTGGTTAGTAAGTCACTCTATATTTGAGAAGAACTAATCGACGGTTCAAGTTCTGTGACAATTTTTTTTCTTTTAAATATTGTTGAAAAAAAGTTGATGATAAATCTTATTAACACAACAGAGAAAATAAATAATTAAACAAAGGTCTATATTACTTCATGACAATTACTAATGGTAGAGATAAAGATTGTGAACTTGATACATTGCTTGAAATACAAATTGACCAAGTCTTCTATTAAATAGTGGCAACATAATAGCAAACAAGAAACAACCAACTTACATGTATATATATCAAACCTATAATTAACCCACACAAAAATTTATTTAGAAAATGTCTATTGATTAAAAATGTAATTGGTATCAAAATTATGACAATAGTAATCTTCACGAGATTGTAAATTCATAATTAATTCATTAAGCGCAATTAAAACTAAATTATGAGAGTATCTTAACCATTAAAATTTTTAAAATGACTAAAATGGTTTTTGGAGTGTAAAGTATTAATTAATCATCGTCTGATTCAATATTCGATTATATTTTATTACAAAATGATCACATAAAGTTAAAAACGACTTAAATAGTCTCTCACATAGTAGTTCCAAAATTAAAACTAACATCGAATGGATGTCATATGAATATTTGGGCTCGTTTTCGATATTTGGACTATGCAATTTCATATAACATTAGTTCAAATATGAAAAATTTATTAGATATATATATGTGACAATTTGTGTCAAATTTTTGTTGTGTTAAGCTTGAAATTTCAAAAACCGAATATGACATTTTATTAAATAAGATAAAATGTAAAACACGCGAATTTGCACAGGCCAACCTCCAGTTGACCAAGATAATTATGACTCATCCCAAAATTTGATCGGCTCCATTTTATGCCATCCCAAAAAATACGAGTTTGGTTTCAAATGCTTGTAGTTTTAAGTAGGGTTGACAATTTGGACTCAAAGTTGCAAACACACTAAACTCGATTAACATTTTTTAGATTCAAGGTACAAAAACAAACTGATTCTTTTTTTTTTCCGTAAAAATTCACACATTTTACACATAAAACCTAAATTTAAAACCCACATCCCTGAATTGTAAGTAGTTTTAGTAAAACACAAATCAGAAAGAGAAAAGAAAAACTATGTGAAACTTGAATTACCTACTCTATCTACTATTCTACTCTCGTTATATTTCATAAAGTTAATTCAAAATATAAAAAAATAGTTAATTAATTTTCTTCAATTTTGGTTAGAATAATAATGTTTTTTTAAAACAAAGGACATTTTGGTCAATAAAGTACAAAAAAAATCCCTCAAACAAGGAACGGCGCAAAAAATTAAAATTAGATAAATAAATATCAAAATTCAAATAAACCAAAAATCCCCTCTCTCTCTCTCTCTCTCTCAACACTACAGCTTCTCAACAGCACCACCACTCCACGCCACCGCTCGGTCCCTTCGTAATCTCCGTCTCCGGCAACACCAACCCACTTCAACGCTCCGACCTTAACGCCATGTCACCTCTCAATTCGCCACAATGACCCTCACCCGATCCTACCGCACCCACAACAACCCCGATTCCGACGAAAACCACCGCCCAATCACCACCACCACTGGCGGCTCCGGCGGCGCCGAGATGAGGGTCATAGTGCCTCTCCAAGGTGTGGTTCAGGGCCGAGGAGGTCTGGTTCTGGGCTCGGTGATTCCTTGCGTTTTGTTCTATTTTCTTCAGCTCTACCTCAAACGGAACCGACCCGACCCGACCCCGAAACCGAACCCTCCGTCCGATTCGGCGGCGGCGGCGAGTGGGCAGGTGGTGGAGGCTTCTGGGTTGCACCGGTCTTTGTCTCGGAGCGTCCTGTCGTCGCCGAGAGGGACTGGTGGACCCGCGCACGTCTCGAGCAGAGCCAATTCGATTGTGAAGAGCGGCGATTCTCCGTATTTCGCGGGGATGGCGGCGGCGGCGGCGGATCCGTACGACGCCGAGAGCAACCCGGATGGGGTTTTTCAGCTCGGATTGGCTGAGAACAAGGTGGGTTTGAGGTTTGGTGCTGAATTGTGAATTGGGTTGATTTGCAATTATTGATTGTTATTGGGTTGGATTTTGAATTATGAAAAATTGAATCTTTTGATTGTGCTTTGTAGTTGTCATTGGATTTGGTGTCGAATTGGATGTCGGAGAATGCGAGGGAGGCGATTTTGGGCGGTGGTGGTGGTGGTGAGCTGAGTATTAGTGGCATTGCGACTTACCAGCCGTTCGATGGATTGACACAATTGAAAGTGGTAGGTTTTGTTTTTCTTCATGAGCATGTTGATTGAGGTGTTGGAGTGTCGTAAAAGTCATTTTTTGTGCTCATTTGTCATGTTTCTATTTTTAGAATCTCCTTTTGTCGATGAACTTACTTCATGTATAGCATTTCTTGGTTTGGTATGCTTAAATGAAGATTGAACTTATCATTTCAGCCACAAAGTAGGCATTGTAGAAAAACCAAATGTTTGTTGGAGATTGATTAGTGTCGTGAAAGTAATTTTTTGTGCTTATTTGTCATCTAACTTTCTATTTTTAGACTCTTTTTGTCGATGAACTTCATATACCATCGAAAAGTTTTGCTGTGGTATGGTTTAGTATATGCTTAAATGAAGATTGAATTGATCACTTCGGCTAAAAAGTTCACGACTTTTTTGAACTGCAAGTCATTGTAGCAAAAGTCATTTTGTTTGTGCTCATTTGTCGTCTGACTTTCTATTTTTAGAATCTCCTTTTGTCGGTGAACTTACTTTATATATAGCATTTGTTGGAATTGAGTAAGAGAGTAGTTTTGCCATGTTGTGGTTTGGTATATGCTTAAATGAAGATTGAACCAATCAGTTTGGGGGAAAAGTTCATAACTTGTTTGAACTTTAAGTCGTTTTAGTGAAACCCAATGTTTGTTGGAGGTTAATTTGTACTGGAGAAGTCATTATTTTGTGCTCGTTGTCATCTGACTTTCTCTTTTTAGAATTTCTGTTTGTCGACTAACTTACTTCATAGGCAGCATTTGTTGGAATTGAGATTAGAGAAAAGTTTTGCCATATTATGGCTATAGTATGCTTAAACGAAGGATTGAAGTGACCATTTCGAGGAAAAAGTTCTTGACTTGTTTGAACTTTAAGTCATCGTAGCAAAACCATTTGTTGGAAATCGAAGCGTTGGGAGATTAATTAGTATCATAAAAGTCATTTCTTTTGCTCATTTGTCATCTAATTTTATATTTTAAGAATCTCTTATTGTCGACGAACTTACTTTATATAGCGTTGAATTGAGATTAAATTAGAGAAAAGTTTTGCCATGTTGTGGTTTGGTATATGCTTATTGTTGTCGATGACTTGTTTGAACTTTTATTGATGACAACACTTTCTCGTGGATCCCGTGAACTATCACTTCTCGTAGACATTGTTTTGTTGTGACATTAACCTGTCCCTCGTGTATGAATGTTACTTTTCTCGTACTTGAGATGTAAACTTCTCCGGTCTTTTTTTAATTTTCCCATGTTTTGATTTGTGATTCGCTGACTACTTTTTTGCAGGCTGTGGCAGGATTCATGTCCCCAGTAAAGGAAAGAGCAGTTTCCTTCAACCCGTCACAAATACTATTGACAGCTGGCGCGCCCCCCGCCATTGAGATGCTAAGCTTCTGCTTGGCGGACGCCGGAAATGCATTTCTCGTTCCCACGCCATACTATCCTGGGTATGCCTCAGACTCTCATCTATGTATAGCCTGTTATCTTATCGGGAAATGAATTTTTGAATGTAATATGTATGCAGTTTTGACCGGGACATAAAATGGCGAACAGGGGTGGAGATAATACCCGTCCCCTGCCGGAGCGCTGACAACTTCGGTTTAAGCATAACTGCCCTAGATCGAGGTTTCAATCAGGCAAGGAAACGAGGTATAAAAGTCCGCGGGATCATAATATCGAACCCCTCGAATCCCGTGGGAAATTTGCTTAGTCGAGAAACGCTTTACAACCTTCTAGACTTTGCCCGAGAAAAGAACATCCATATAGTCTCCAACGAAATATTTGCCGGATCAACTCATGGAACCGAAGAGTTCGTGAGCATGGCAGAGATCATCGATTCAGAAGATACCGATCGCAACAGAGTTCATATAGTGTACGGTCTATCAAAAGACCTATCTCTTCCCGGTTTTAGGGTTGGCGTTATCTACTCCTACAATGAGAACGTGCTCGCTACTGCCAAAAAGTTGACAAGGTTTTCGTGCATATCAGCTCCAACGCAGCGCTTGCTCGTCTCTATGCTCTCGGATACACGATTCACTCAAAAGTTCATCGAAGTAAACAGAGCGAAACTTAAAAGAATGTATGCTACGTTCGTGGCGGGGTTGAAGAAACTCGGCATCCGATGCACAGAAAGCAGCGGAGGTTTCTATTGTTGGGCTGATATGAGCGGATTGATTCGCTCCTACAGCGAAAAAGGAGAGCTCGAGCTCTGGGACAAGTTGCTAAACACGGCTAAGGTAAACGTAACTCCCGGTTCTTGCTGTCATTGTATTGAACCCGGTTGGTTTCGTTTCTGTTTCACTACATTAGCCGAGAAAGATATTCCCGTAGTCATGGAACGTATTCAGAAAGTAACTGAAACATGTAGGGCAAACTGCAGATGAAAACCCTATACTTAGCTTCATCTGCAAATAGCTTCCTATACTTTTTTCCCGTGACATCTAACTCCCTGAAACCGATGGCGACCGTAAGGGCAAAATGGGTATTTCGAAAAAAAATTGACCGTTCAGAGAACGAAATGAAAAATTGAAAGTACATGGAGTTAGCTGTCGCAAGAAAGAGTACACGAAGCTATCTGCAAATGAGGCTAAGTGTAAGGTACTTATTTGTAATTTGCCCGAACTAGTAAATCTCGAGGTTGAAATGGTGTCGGTTTGGTATGATTCGCGCTACGGATATAGATTTGTTCGAGATTTTCGGTGGGAGAAGCTTTTGGCAGTGGTTTTAGGGTTTGTGGCAAAGCCCTAGAGCTTGGCTTGAAGGACTGTTTTGGGACTGTGATTGTTGCAAGTTTTGAAGAAAATTGGGTCTGTGGATTGTGATTAAGGAGACATGGTTGGAACTTGATTTTGGATCTTGGATTTGTGAAGAGGAAGGTGCAAGTAGGCAAGAATTAGGGACAGTGTTGAAGAAATTCTTTGTGAAGGTTTCTTTGTTACCAAGAATTTGCAAATAATGGAAATATATATATATTATTATTCTTTTTCAACTACTACTGTTTGCACTGTAAATTTTGAAGTGTTTGGCAACCAGAATTTGAGAAACACAAGGGTTGTGAAAAGACCGGTCTGATCGAAAAATGGACCAGACCAAACTCAGACTGATTGGGTATTTGGGTTTTGTCCTCGATCCGGTCCTTTGGAAAAAACATTTAGTCGAACTTGATTCGATTCAAACCAGTCCGATTTAGAGATTTTCAGTCTGAATGTCTGATTAGGTCTTCAGTCCGTGCCTTGGAGACCTAATCCTATTGATCTAGTCTAGGATGGATGCACATTAGGTTTCGAATAGAGTTGAAAAAATCTAATCCACACTCAACCAACAATTTTCCCGAGGCAAGCCCAACCTGACTGAAAAATTGATAGAATTTATTTTATGCGACCTAAACCCGCAAAATTGCGGATGAATTTTCAATGTTTGAGAGTTCGGATCTAAATTACCGGCCATACCTGAAAGTCTCACAACAATTGGAGTCTCTCGTGCACTGAAACGTCCAACTAGCTCCAAAAGAACAGTCCAAAAACCTATACGTTTTATACCCAAACACACAACACCCAAAACCTAACCCAGATTTTGCCAGGTTTGAGTCGCATAAAATAGACCAGATCAGGCGAGTCTTAACATTTTACACATACACCAAAATTGAATACAAAACCCGCACTTTGTATCTCTTTTGGATAGGATTTGGAGTAGGCCTTTGCCAACTCTACACTCAATAAGTAGATATTTTATGTCTCAACTCTCACACAATCCATAGTACCAATAATAGAAACACAAAATCTGTGATAAAATCACCATATAATTGAAAGCCACAACAACAATTTTATTCATCATTTTAACATTATTGTAACATGAACCATCTATTTACAATACAATCTACAGGACATCAACAAAACATTTACATTTTCCAAAATTGCCCCACAGACCAATCAATTTAAACCCCCTTGTAATCATCATTTTTTCTATCATGCACATATTGAAAATCCAAAGATTGACAGAACAATGGAGATAAATTTCAAAGGGGGAGAGAAAAAAAAGCAAATGATGGTTCAATGTCGATGATCGTGTTCGACGCGGTTTTGCTCCCGTTTATGGATTTACCCTTCCATCATGCTTTCATGTGGCACCAGAATCATATATACTAATCTGCTGTGGACGAAGCTAATAGCGTCGTGTTTTGACCTGGCTTGGCCGGCAAGTAATCTTTTGTCGGGAACCAGAAGGTTGGTTATTCAAGCAATGGCTCCTCCTCAAGCTGTAGTTTCTTCAGCTTCCCTTTGGCGTATGCGGTGAAAATAACTGTTGTGACTACAGAAGCACAAAAGCCAATAACATTAATGACGATCTGAGGGGCTGAAAGGGTACGCCCGTCATATGAGGCATTCGCTATAGCCCGTATCAAGGTCCCACTGCAACAGAACAACATGCTCGTGAGTTGAGAAGATATACGTTTCAATTTGGATCTAAATGAATAAGTTTGGATTAAACTGGAACAGAAAATAGTACATGGACTAAAATGGAACAATAGAGAAAGCACATGGACTAGAGAGAGAGAGAGCATACGTATATATGGCGACAAAGATTTCCGGCACTACTCCAACCAATGATCCAAAGAGGTAGGGACCGTATTTAACATTTGTTGACACAGCGCAGTAATTGTAAAGAATGTACGGGATTGGAGATATCCTGATTAATGCCACTGCTCGAAATTGATGAAACCAGTTCCCTTCACCCGCTGATCTTAAAACCAAAGCTTTCTTTGGATATTTTTCTAACCAACCCTGCAATAGCAATTCAGAATTTTTACATTTGACAAAAGAGAGATGTTTAAAGTAATGGGTTAAAAGTAAAAGATACTCACTTGAATTTTATGATAAAAGATAGAGCCGACGAAGTATGGAAGCGATACGCCAACAGCAACCGCTAATAGGATTATTAGAAATCCATAGCCATAACCAAAAGTCATCCCGGCCACCCACATAGAAGGCGTAGATGGTAAAAGGAGTAAGGGGAATATTGATAAAGAAGCAAACACCAAAACGGCGAGCACTGGAGTACTAAATGTTGTTGTCTCCCAATTAATGATCGGTATAATCTCCTGCAAAATATCAAGTCATTGGTCAAAGCCGGAACTAAAGCCACAATTTTTTTCTATATTACTTTGGCCAGAGTTTCATTTAAACAAAGTGTATAATGAAGTAACATATTTTCCCTATTAAAAGCCGAAATTCATGAGAACATTATAGGAGTTCTAGATTTTAGGGTTTATGAGAAAAAATAACGGGTGGCTATCGAAATGTCACACTTGTGGGCGATATGCCAAATAACTTCATTGGTCCGTAGTAGCTATTGGTGGCAGGTGTACTAATAGTACCGCATACCTTGGTCCAAAAATGGAACTATCTCGTGTTAAAGGTTCTCGTGATCTTAACATTTCACTAACGCGTGTTACTATATAAAGTTAGGATGCAAAACGAGAACTTTCCTCAATCAAAAGTAAAGTATAGATACATTACTATCACTTACTAATAGTTCACACAGAACTAGGCACGCCCTATAGGCTATACAGTGGAACGATTATTGTGATTGCGACGTAATCGACGGAATGTTTGTTCTGCCCCTAAATTGCTCTTACTTCTAGCTGTGTTTGTGGTGATCCTATTAGATGCAAGGAAAAACTACCCACATTCTTAAGATAAAAATCCGGAAATTGCATCTGAAAAAGCTTGAATAGATAACAAGAAACACTAATATAAAAATCCCACAACCCAGTAACATATACACATGAACAACAACAAGAACAATCAAATTCTAAATAACACTGATCTAATCCAAGAAAAAAAAAACTTGAATAAAAAAACACTCATAAAATCCCACAACCTAGTAACAAACTCACCATCGAGTTTACGATATTGAAACCGAGTTTTTCTAGTTAAGTTTCATATCTATATATTAAGCAATCCCATAAAGCTAAACACACCCAGCCATTACAACCTATAAACAATACAAAAATAGGAAAATATGAAAGTACAATAAATTAGCAGGTTATGAACAAAAAATGCAATTGAATGAAAACCCAGAACCAAAAACTCAACCTTGATATCAGATATATGATCATTATACGCGTGAACAACAACAAGAACAATCAAACTCGAAATAACACTGACCTTATACATGAAAAAAAGTCCGATCCATTTGAAGAACCAACAATCAAATTCTAAACAACACTGACCTTATCCACGAAAATAAGGTCCGATCCATTTGAAGAAACACTCATATAAATCCCACAACCCAGCAACAAATTCACAATCGAGTCTACGAAATTGAAGCCAATCTCTTCTAATCAAGTTTCCTAGCTATTAAGCAAACACATAAAGCAAAACACACCAACCTACACAGCCATTCCACTCAATAAACAATACAAGATAGCAAAAAGCTGAAACTGGAAATACAATGATTGATATTGCATTTCAATGAAAATCCAGAAGCAAAAACTCAACCCTGATATCAAATATGCTTATCATACACAACAACAACAGGAAATTCTACGAAATTGAAGCCAATCTCTTCTAGTCAAGTTACCTAGCTATTAAGCAAACACATAAAGCTAAACACACCAACCTACCCAGCCATTCCACTCAATAAACAATACAAGATAGCAAAACGCTGAAACTGAAAATACAATGATTAATATTGCATTTCAATGGAAACCCAGAAGCAAAAACTCAGAACCCAGAACCAAAAACTCAATCTTGATATCAGATATATGATTATTATACGCGTGAACAAAAACAATCAAACTCGAAATAACACTGACCTTCTACATGAAAAAAGTCTGATCCATTTGAAGAAACAACAATCAAATTCACAACAACAGCAACGACAATAGCTAAGCACACCAACCTACCCAGCCATTCCACTCAATAAACAATACAATACAATACAATGATTGATATTGCATTTCAATGAAAACTCAGAAGCAAAAACTCAACCTTGATATCAAACAACAACAACAACAACCAAAATCTAAATAACACTGACCTTATTCATGAAAAAAGGTCCAACCCATTTGAAGAAAACCGCAGCCAACAACCCCAAACAAGCCACCAGAATCGCCAACTTGACCCAGTACCAAACACACCCTCTCCACTTCGGCGAGTCCACCACCACCCCATCCTCCCCAATCGCCTCACAATCCTCCAAATCACGCTTCGATGTCACCAAATCCCCTCCGCAATCGCCGTCTGCACCAACTCTCACCCTCAGCTCCGGAACCACCTCGCCTCTCCGACCATCTTCCTCGTAATACGTCATCGGAGCAACCGAACAAACAAACCCAGCAAATCGAGACCTGAAAAAAATCGAACTTTTCGATCGATCCGAAACCTAGAGAGAGAGAGTGTGTGTGCACGTGCAATGCGGAGAGGAATTTGGAGACGCGAAGCGTCGAGGAGGAGGAGGGACTGGTAGATCCGAAGAGAACGATCGGTGAAGATGTAGAAGAAAATGGAGGTGGAGGTGGAGTTTTTGTTGTGGACGATTTTGCCCTCGGGTCTGCTCTGAATTTTCGGAGCAGACCCGGCGCAAAACGCGCCGTTTTTACCGTTTCTGGTTGGGAATTGTGGCGCGAGTGTGGAGTAACGGAGACGGAGAGTTTTGCCGTTACTTTTCGCCGTTTGTGGTGACGTCACTGAGTTTGGTGTGACTGAGTTGACTCGTTGTTGGCGGGTAATGAACTAATTAACTTCCACGCTAACGGTCAAACACATTTGTTTCATCAAAGATTGGAACTTGAAGCATTATTAAAATAAAAAAATTATGTTGTAACATAATATAAAATTATTTTTTTCTGTTTGTACTGAGTTTTAAGAACGCGTTAACTATCAACGTAAATATCTAAGAATAATTCGTCAAACTTGTTGGCATCATTACGTAGAATGTGATGAGTTGTCTTTCTATCAAGTGTGTCAACACTACATATTTGGTTACGTGTTAAACGCGTGTTTCAATTGCATGTTATTTGACTTGCACGTGATGATAAGTGTTAATTATCAAACATCGAAAAAATGTGAAGTTTGTTGACTTGATATACAAAGTTCGGCCTTCCACAGTACAACACAATATCATAATTGGTTTGAGCCTAATGACCCATATCCCACATTAATAAAAATGTGAAGTCCGTTGCATTTTGATATACGATTCTTTAGCTGTTGAGAATGAATGTTAACGCATCCCACATTAAAAGAATGTGAAACCCATTTCATAGGTAGACCATTATCGTCTCGTACACAAAAGGAACCACTAAGGGTGGCGCAGTTGGTTATTCTAACTGTGTGAGTGGGATGAGGTCTCAGGAT
>JAYMTF010000796.1:0-30068 GCA_036897485.1 Pelargonium nanum | reverse complement strand
TATTTTTCTAACCAAATATTTTTATTTATTTGAATCTTCTATTTGTTTCGGTACGGATGAATTTAATATGTACATGCATCGAAAAACGAGTTTGAGTACAAACAATTTGTAAAGATACTAATTGAGGGTAATTTGGTCAAAATTAATAAAATAATATCAAATCCGATTTATCATCTGTTCATACATCAAACGTTGGAATGCATAACTGCTTATCCATTGGATTTCTTATATGTTGTAATCCATCATTGCTATCCAATTTATAGTTATCCAATTCAGACGAACAAACGCAGCCTAAGAGTTTGTCAAATAGATTCAAAAATAAAAAAGAGTTTGTCAAATTATATATTTCATCCAATAATTTTGTTACTATTATTAGATGAAAGTTGAAATGAGTATTGATCTAATTCAATAGCTCATTCAATTCGATGAGTTGTATCACCTAGCAAGGTAGCAATTATAATTTTAAATTAATATCTTTGATGATCAAGTCATGAGGACATGTAAATGTATTAACATGATTTGTTGTGTACATAATTGCTCAACTCTAAGACGTACTATCTAGAAGACTAGAATCTGTTCATATAATGGTTTTCATTTGATTATAAAATAAAAGCGTTTTTTTACCTAAGGTTAAATTAACATTCTAAAATTTGTCAGTTTTTATCTATTGTTGTATGTAGTTGTACTAAATCGTGTGAGTCTAGAATCTTGAGTGAAAAGTTTGAGGCTAGGATTCTTTCGACTGAGTTCTAGGAATTCACACAAGAGTAGCACAATCTTTTGCGAGATTACCCAATGTATGTATTCGGGAATTTGTCTTGAGTGTAAGTTATAAAAAACTAATTCGAGAAATTCAAACAACACATTACTAAGAGAGGAATATACATATAAATCTAAAAAGATACGGTCTTAGTGTAATTGTAATATATTCTTCCATTATTAAGGATGAAGTATTTATATTTACAAACTAAAATAACATATAGCATCTCTCAGAAAAATAATATATAGCAATGTGTGAGTTTGTTGGTAGTAATAAGAGGTCCACTTTAAAGCTGATAACTGGGATCCCACCTTTTCGGATACGCCTTACGTGAGCATCGAACGAGACATAGGACCTTCATGTGCTCTCTAAGTATGGTGGATTGGAATGGAACTTATAGATGCTCTTATTAGGGAGGCCTTGGAGGTGCTTCCCAACACCTGGTGTTTGTAGATCCATGTGAATGAATTTAGCTGCTAAGTACGAAGTGTCATATTATATTATTTATTGGTGGCTAAATTTAGGCTTAGCCATCGATAATATGTTGACATTTCATTAAAACCATTGATGTAATGGGTCGCTCCAACCTCACGTATTCAATTGGGTGGATATGAGTGAAATTTTCATGTCATGTAATTTTTTTATTGGTTTGGATTAATTTAGGCAAAAAATTATTTGGCTCATATTTCTCTCTCTATCTCTCTCTCCCTCTCACGCGCGTATAAGAATCTAAGCTTAAGCTTAGTCTAAACAAAATGATGAGTGATGACGTGTCGATGAATGCTTACGTGTCATTCATGACATGTTATAACAGGTAACATAAGTGCAATTTTAAAATATTTTCAGTCCATGATTGAAAAAATAGGAGACTAAAGGCAACTATAAAATACAAACAAGTTCAAGAGGTATGAAACAATTTAACACATTTTTATATCAGCTAAGCTACACAATAGAGGTAACTCTCATTTTTAACTCATAAATCATCGGCAAAAAGGCTCGAACCCGATTCCTCAATGAGAATGCAAAGCGATTAAACCGTTTGGCAAACAAATCTTAGTATTTGTAATAAATTTTTAGATGTTGAGCATAACATAATTTCAAGTCATTTTAGTAATGCTTTCAATATAATTATTGAAGTACTTTAAATCAGATTACTTGAAATAGAAGAACATACTCCATAATTTTTAGCAAATATAATTACCAAAATAGAACAAAATAATTCAAGATTTCTAAGCAATTATTTTACCAAATATAACTACTAAAAATAGAAGAAAATAAGTCAAAACTTCTTTACAAAACAGTCACACTCCTCCGTGGTTCAAATTCTCTGAACGCGATTCGAACATCTAAACAAATCCACCCAAACCAACCAAACAGCCCCTTATCACTACCAGACACTACCAAAGCACCCACGGAATTTCCCAACTTACCAACGGCTGATGGGCTGGCCCACTCCACCCTTTTACCAAACTCGCCCCAAACCTCCCATTATTTACAACTTTACCACCCTCCTCTCATCCTATAAATGCCCTTCTTCACTCTCTCTAGGTTTGCCGAACCGAACACTCAATAGCCGCTTTACAGAAAAGTTACAAAAAAAGCCTATTTTCTCTCTCTAAAACCTTGTTTCTCTCTCTACTGGTTCGAGTACACAACAATGGCGTCGAGAACGAAATCGAACGGTCAGTTACATTACAAATCGTCGCCGGATTCGTACAGCCCTTACTCGTCGTCGTCGGCGTTCGCCTCCTCCTCCACATCGACTTTCTCCTCGCGATCCACCATGTTCTCACGCGCCCTATCCCCCACGCGCGTCAGCATGAACGGAAACTCCACGTCCTCGCCGTCCGTCAGATTTTCCTTCGACCGCTCGACCTCGCCGGGACGATCCATCTCCGTGAGCAAGCAGTCCAGCTCCGCCGTGCCGTCCCGCCCCAAGAAGACGTGCATGTGCTCTCCGACGAATCACCCCGGCTCCTTCCGGTGCTCGCTTCACAAAAACATGGCCAGCGGCGGCGGCGGCCACCACCACGCGATGTCGTACCAGTCCAGGAGCCTGAATTTCCGGAGATCGGCCATGACGAACTCGCTGGTCAGGATCGGAGGCGTGGAGGGCGATCTGGTGAGGAGAGCTCTGTCCGCATTGATCCGCCCCTCGTCGCACCAGCAGCGCCGCCGAACGGCGTTCCAGCCCCGCCCTAGCCGTCTCTCCGTCATGACCAAGGCCGACGACTTATAATCTCAGGCGCGTCCGTACAACGGAGGCCGGCTTAGTTAGGGTTTCACCGAGTTGACACAGTGGACTCGGGAGACCGATTTTTGATTTGCGGTTTTACATGTGTATATAGAGTTGAGGCCTGAAATTTTGGAAAAATTTAAAATTCCGAGAATATATATTGAATTTTTATCGAATTTAATCGGTGATGATTTTTTAATATATATTTTCATTTGGTTCTGGGTTTTGATTGATTGCTTCGCTGCAGTTGTTTGGTTCTTGTGCTTGTCTGTGTTCTGATTTGGGTTCATTGGGAGTGATGTTTACAGAACAGAGGTGATGTTCGAATTTCTATGCTATTTTTTGTTAATTAATTAAATTTTCTATTTTTATTAATTAACTTTTCCCTCTATTTCTGATTTCAGGTGCAGAACTTTCAAGATCTTGACTTTCTCAAAATTTGGGTTGAAGAAATTATTCGAATTTCAAACCCAGAAAATCTGGAAATCGGAGTGCTCCAAAATTTGGACTAACTATTTCAAATCAGACTCATTATGTGAAAGTTCCCTGAATATAAAATAAATAAATAAATTTAATTAAAGGGGATTCAAAAAAATTAACACATAATATATCATTAAAAAAATTAATATGATTATATTCCTGGACTTGATGTGAAGTCTTGGTGATGGAACAGGTCAAATAAATTCATATAATAATTTCAAGAAAATATAGCAGTATTTTCCTTTTAAAAATAATATGGTGCATATTAATTTTAAAGAGCATAATAATTTTATTTAAAAAATATTAATGACAATTTAATGATCCAGTGGAAATCTAGCTGTAACTTATTTGGTCAAAATAACATGTAATGACTTTTAATTTTTTTTATAGCAAAATGACTTTTAATTTTGGAAAGTGTTAAGTTCTCATATACTCTCCCGCCTAAGTGTCTTGTTTCCATATTTTGCAAAAATTAAGTATTACCAAATAATTTAATGTGTTTCTAATATCACCCTCACTTTTCTTCCTTCACTCTATGTGCACTTCATAAGTGATGAGGGTAATATGGGAAAAACAATAATATAATAACCTAAAAATAGAAACAAGACACTCATTTTGGAACAAAAAATTTAGACAAACAGACACTCATTTTGGGACGGAGGAAGTATTTGTCTTAAATTCGCTGGCCTCTTAATTATTTTTTGGTATCTCTTATAAAGAAAACGACAAGAGACTATAAAACAATTTTATTTATAGAATATATTTATATATATCATTATTTGTTATTAAAGGACTAAAAATACAATGGAATTACATCATAAATAAAAATGGTATGATATATTGTTATGTTTAGAAATATAACATACTTATTATAAAATTTGTATTGGTAATTTATACCTAACTTAAAAAAAAAAAAACATGACAATTATTTTAAGTAAAAAAATCCAAGTGAAATACAAATATTGGAAGGAAAATATGTTTTAAACAAACAATTGTGTATTTGTGAGGCAACATTTCTATTAAGTGACACAAGATAGATGTAGGTCTTAAGTGTCACTCAATAGGTGACCAAAGTATCTTCCTTAAAAGGAGAAAAAAAATAAAAAGATTACTATTATTATACATTTCTTTCAAATAAGCGATGATTATTGATCGGGCATTACAAAGAGCTCATCTCAATTCTGAGATCCTGAGTTCAAGACACCACAAATTAAAAGATATTGAGTGTGTAAGTGTGTGTATGTTGTGGTCATGCTCGTCGAGCTGTTCAAATATTTTTTCATGTCGTCGTGTAGTCAAATCAAACTGATTAAATATATAAATAAAAACAATTGCAATATTCATATTGATGAATACTTTTAATTAATTTGAAGAAATTGCTGCTCTCAACAATGATCAACAAATTTAAACCCAGCTATGGTGGGAGGAGTGTGTTTATGTTTGAGAAATGGGAGACAAGTGCATTTTTCAATTAATTAAACAGTGTTTATGTTCTATTGTGGTGTCATTATCATCCCCTAATATTCTCAAAACTCTGACATCTGAATCTACAGATTAATTACTACTACTATTAATAATCAACAGACTGAGACACTCCATAATTTTATAATTAGGTGTGTGAGTTTTTGAGATCTCAAATTACTGTACCAACTGCATTACTGTCTTTTTTCTGAATTTGTTTCTGCTTCATTCTATTTTAACAATTATTTTTTTGTAAAAAGTGTTATTCTCAGATCTAATCTAAATCTAAGGATCAGACAACTATTCATTTTAATTTTTCTTAATCAAATTTTTTTTTTATTTTAATTTTTGGGTTTGAAAACTCATAATTTTTATCTCTCCATATGATAATTTTGGATTTGAAATCTAAGTTTTTGGATCAGTGACTAAAAACAAACTTGGATGAATATAGTGATCAATTTTTTTTATTTAACCATAAAAGAAATCTACACAAAACTGAAAAGATTACACATTTTATCTGATTACATAGGAGATTCATATTTGAGGCCTAATTTATCCAAAAATGAAAGTAAAGTGAAAAGCCCAATCTTAGAGCAATTTGTTTGGACAGTCCCTGTTACTGGGCCTAGGTGATTGGGCCAGTGTAGCTGATCATCTAATATTTCAACTGTCATTCACTCCACCAAATCAAAAAAAAAAAAAATTGTTTTTTTTTTTTAATTTATACAACACTCAAATCAATTTCCATCCATCCCTACTCAGGCTTTGTCTTGTCCTAGGTCTAACTCAAGTCCTTGGATTCCTCTGCCTGTTCAATGGACTAAGATAAACTCCGATGACAATAGTGTGGGCAATCCGGGGTTTTGTGGTACTGGAGCAATTGCTAGAGATTTTAGGAGGGATTTGGTTGGGGGTTCTTGTAACTTTGTGGGTTGGTCGGACAATGTTTGTGCACTTAGAGATGCTATTGTTCTTGGCATTTCAATTAACCACAAAAATGTAATTTTTTTTTCAACAAAAAAATGTAATCTTTGAGTTTGATGTGGTTGATGTCGATTTGTTTTATTTACTGGATTATTCATTTCACCCTCTCCGTTCCTTGATTCTTGAGTCCAGGGATAAAGTCCAGTACTTTGATGATTTTCTTTTGCTTTTGGTCGATAGAAGGACTAATAGAGTTACAGACTGTTTAGCTTGGCTTGTTTTAATACGCTAGTTTCTCGTGGTTGTAATTTTAATCACCCGAACGTGGGTGCTCTTTCTCTTATCTTTGCGGATTGTAAGGACTTATTTCTACGAAGGATTTTTGGTCTCTTTTCCTATATAAAGTCCTTATAATTTGTGAGTTTGATTTATAAAAATAAATAATTTAAGGGATTGAGAAGTCTAAGTCATTAATGAGGTGATGACACCTTATAAAAATATAGAATCCGGAGGGACGCTCCGCTCCAACCAATTCACTTAAGTGGGTATGGATGAAATTTAACAAGGTGTCATCACTTTGTTGGTGTGGCTTAGGTAAAACAAAAAATTAAATGGATTAGATTCTTTATTTTCGTAATTTAAAATATGTTTTATATTGGATTTAAAAGATTCGTAATTTTATGTAATGACATGTCTATATTTGATATTTACAAGTCATTAAACATGATAAAAAGAGAATTATACTATAATTAATAGTCAAACAATAGATATCAAATATTAGAAGGAAAAAATACATCTAACAGTTGAAAAGTAGGAAGTTTTAAGTCACATTAGGAAGAGTTTATATATTTTATCCTCACTAAACACATTTATAATTAACAAGTGAATAATTTTATTTGTGACTAAGATCCAAAAAGGAGTAGATTCAAAACGTAAAACATATAATGATTACCTTTTGGATTATAATAAAGTTAGAAAAAACATATTTTTCAAGAATGGTTCAGAAATCAAAATCATTTTAAATCAAATAATTTAAAGTACACACAAAATGATGAGACACTTTAATAGATGTGACAATTTAAAATTTAGTCGGACCAAATAAAATTTGAATTGTTAGTGTAACGTTAACAGATTTGTGTGATCCAATCTAATGCAAAAAGTAAAAATCCGGTTTGATGAAATTTCAAATTAACCAAAATTGTATCATATCGAATTTCAGATGTCTGTGAATTCTTGTCCAACAATCTTCATTGAGTTGGGAACTGGTGGATCCCATATACTTTTGACTCACCATCCCTATTTATTGTAATTGACACTTGGTCTTAGCTTGGTTCTACATTAACTTATGGGTATGCAGATTTGGCACGGATCTTCTGTCTGTGATAACCTTTTTTTTAAGCTTTATTTTAGCAGTCTGGTCTCTTTTCTTTTCTTTTTTATATAATGAAATCAATAAACTACAAGAACAAATAAAATGTGTGATTAGCAAAATAATTTTTTAAAAAATTGCAGCTTAGTGGTTTCATTTAAACAGGAAGTTTTGGTAAAGACCAGACTCCAAAGTCCAAAGCACTAGCTGGTTTGAATGTTTGGTTTATTAATCATAATGTGCCTCACAAGATGGATCTGTTTCTGTAAAATTATTACTAGTTTTTTAAGGCAACACCCACATGATCCTCCAACTCCAAGTCTTTCTTTGTTGGTATTGTTATTATATTTCTAATCTCATCATCAATTTGACATTTGCAAAGCAATAAATACAAATAGACTAGTATCCACATTTTAAACTCCACTTTTTTTTAGAGTTTTTTCCCTTATGTATGAGATTGAAAGCTAAGTTCTCAATATAGAGTCAAATGCTAAAAAACAAGAATCTATGATAAATAAATAAATAAAAATATGAAATTGATATACATATTTTCTCCTCACAATTAGTCTTGTTTCCTTTTGAAAAATAAAATAAAAAAGAAGTCTGTTAATCATGTACATTTTTTTCTTGTTTCTTTATTTGCATTGTATCAAATTTAAAGAATCATAATTAACTTATTAAAAAGAATAATACTGCTAATTTATGCATTAAGACACCTAGTTTGAGAAGAAAAAAATTATAAATTGTCCAATTACTTGAGACGGAAGAAATATATGTCAACTCTCAAGTCATGAAATTAATAATAATGTAGATGACTAACAACTAACTCGGGTGATGGGGCACTTGGGGGTGGGAAACACTAGCCTTTGTAGGCCTGTTGTCCTGTCATTTATCAAAAAAATAAAAAAAATAATGTAGATGAAATCAATTACAGTAAAATAATCGTTTTGAGATATATGATACCAATAGAATTTAACGACATTTTATCCTCAAATTATTTACGTGCATGTATATATATTTGTTGATTTAATAACTTCTCACACATATTATGTAGAACAAGTTGCTAGATTGATTTTTGTAAGTGATATGAACTAAACAATAAAATATTTTAACAAATATCTATATTCAAAACTTTCGTTATTCAATAAAGACTCAATCTTTAATAATAAACTGAAATCTCTTACACAATTGTTTGCTGATTTATTAACTTCTCACACATATCATGTACAACAAGTTGTCAGTTTAATTTTGTAAACGATGATAATAATTTAATCTCTATTGAAATTAGAGAAGAACAAACGAAGAATAAACCCTTTTAAACCCAAAAAAAATACAATAAAAATCAAACCCAAAGATTAGTCACTGTCTCACAGTTCTGGCATAAAAAACGCATATAATTTGGGATTTGGGACCAAAAAAAGGCAAGTCTTCTGTGGTCTCGTCCCGTCCATGGTGTACAAGTAGGTCCGCACATGCGACGCCACTGTCAATCCCAATTTCATATCTTCGGTAGCAAATTCAACTCCAAACTTTCAACTTCCCATTTCATCACATTCCCAATCTACTCAGACCCACAAGTAAAGATCGCATTTTTGTCCAGAAAATGCCCAACATAGTGCTCAAAGCCGGAAGCAGACCGCCGTGGGTCGGGCTAGCGGCGGCCGTCTGGGTCGAATTGGCCGCCGGAAACGCCTACAACTTCCCGCTCTACTCGCCGGCGCTGAAATCGGTTCTGGGTTTCAACCAGCAGCAGATCACCATGCTCGGTGTCGCCAATGATATTGGCGAGAACGTGGGTTTGCTTCCTGGGATTGCCTGCAACAAGTTCCCTCCTTGGGCTGTGCTTGCTGTTGGTGTTGTGGCTTGTTTTTTGGGATATGGTGTTCTCTGGCTTGCTGTCAGCGAGACTGTGAGTCTGCCTTATTGGGTGGTGAGTTTCATTTCATGTCTTCACTTGGTTTTGGTAACTTTCAATTTGAAGCATACCCAGTTGGAATTTATTGGTGAATCAGATTGATAGAGTTTTTTTTTTTTTGGTTGATGGGTTGAGGTTTTTGTGTAGCCTCTTGGGTTAGATCGCTTGTTGGGTGAGGATTGGTTTACAATTTTGGTGATTTTTTGTGCATTTAGTGGTTTAGTTTGATCTCAAAGTGTGTATTGTCTGCTAGCTACTTCTATATGATTTCTAGAGTTACTTTTTGGTGAGTTGTTTTTGGTTACCCAATTTATTATTTGATTCCTGGAAATCTGGATTTTATTAGCATTACTTTTTTCTTTTCACTCTCTAGAAAGTTTAGAGCTTTGAGTACCCACTTGTGGATTGGATTACTTGTCCAACAGAATTTGTGGGCAGATGAGCTGTTGGTTGCTCTCTCTAATTTTGAATATCATTTGCTGAATTGTTGATATGAGTTCTTATGTTTGTGGGCAGTCTGCTGAATTTAAGTGCATGTTGTAGTCTTTTAGACGAGCTTAAATTCTAGTAACATACACATACTTAGGTTGTTGGAGCTAGCGTATCCTGTCAGGAGATGTATGGGCATTTTTTAGGACTACATAAGAATACGGGGTCTTTTGGAGAAAATGCCTGTGAATGACATAAGAGTATAAGACCTCTAGTAGAAGATAACTAAGATGTGCCATTTGCGATTGTAGAATGCTTTGATAATTGGGTTAGGTTTAGGATAAATAATCATAGTCTTCTTATGTATCAACTAAGCTGGCTTGGCCAGTCATTTTTACTCAAAATTTAATAGAATCTGAAATGAATCAGTACATACTAATTTTGGCAAAGCATGGTCCATAAAAGTCTAGTAGACTTGACAAAAATTGTGAGGATACGAGCCATTGTCCGCATCTATTCAAATTTGAGAGAGAAGAAAGGACTTGCAACAAGGGTCTAACTTCCTTGAGCTTGGAACCCATAATAATTGAAGGGTGGTAGAACCATTGGCGATGCAGATGATTTTTGACCAAATTTTCAGGATATATTGTTCATTGGGAAGTTGAATTTTAAAAGAGGAGGATAAACTTTGACTTGAGTTGTGTAACATTGATGATTCTAACCAAAGTAGTTTTTGAGAATTAGTGATAAGAATGGAGACGAAATTAAATGAACAAAGACCATAGAACTGATGAATAAGGTGTTTGATTTGAACTCTCCTGATTTTAGAACTGAAGTATGTAATCTCCTATGCACAATCTTAGCTCCTTGTCTTAAGTTTGCACATCTTTCTGGTGCACACTTCAATATTCCTTTTTTGAAAATGTGTGCAACTCTATGAATGAACTTAGGCAGGGTTTGGATTAAAGGTTCTGTTTAGGAATGAGAATCAAGAATGAGATCATCATTCTCAAGTTTGGATTAAGACTTTCTGGTTATGAGAATGGCTTTTGAATGAAATCTCATTGTCATTCTCAGTATTGATTCCTATTACCATTTCAATTTTTTAAATCCATAGGCTACCTTAGCCCATTTAACTACATCAGGAAAAATCACATCTTTTTCTATCGTCTTATAACTTATACTGGCACTTTTGTCAGTTGCAACATTCTAATGGCAATAAGCATTTATTTTTCAGCATATCTATGTATTGTGTATGTATGCAAGCTTTAGAGCCACCCATGTTGTTTGAGGCATTACCCGATAGAAAGAATCAGTAATTACAAATACACCATTTGTCATAGGTTAAAAACACAAGACTACCTCGTGTCTCTCTGCAACAGCCAACTACCCTATGTTATCAATAATTGTGTGATTCGATAAATTTGATGAAAATCCTCATTCCCCTTCCTCATGTGTTAGTTATTTGACTCATATAATTCTATTAATACCTACTTACCCTTCAAATTGATAAAAGAAAATGAAAATTTTCATAAATATAACTCTTTAATATCCCTTCAAATTTGAGTATTAAATAACTATATGGGTACCCTGAGTAGCACATAAGGAAGGAAAATGATTTTTTTCATAGAATTTAACGAATTACACAATTATTGATAACACAAGTTAGTTGTCGCAAAGTGAAACACAGGGTGGTCATGTGTTTATGGCCAATAACACAAGGTATGTTTTTGTGATTACACCTAGAAAGTTAAATATTAGCACAAATCCTTTCTTCATACGCTGATATCCCTGGCAGATAGAGATGGTTGGTGGTGAGGAACTGTAGGGAAACACGTGGAACCAGATCTGTCGCAGTATAATCACATGCCAAATCTTTAAGTGTGTTAATGTCCTACATATAATTGCTGAGAAAGGTAGATATCTCATTTATATGAAGGGATGTAAAGTTAGCAATAAAGTTGAAGTAGAATATGTAAAGAAGCCTATTTATTAGTCTATGAAGGAGATATATGCCTCAAAATACACACACATGCTTCCGCGCTTCTTACAATTATCATTTAATATGTTATGTTTCGCATGCTGTCCTTGTCTGTTGTATTGTATCCCAGCATTGAGGGAGTTTCCATTGTTGCAAATGTACTTAACTGTTCATTATCTGATGTTATGACAGTTATGGATTGCACTTTGTATTGGCACTAACAGCAATGCATGGTTTGGCACGGCAATACTTGTGACTAACATGAGGAACTTCCCTTACAGTAGGGGCACTGTTGCTGGCATCCTCAAAGGTTATGTTGGGCTAAGTGCTGCAATATATACAGTAATATACAGTATGGTGCTCGACAGTTCTGCTACAAAACTATTGCTGTTCCTAGCACTTGGGATTCCCGTATTATGTTTAGCCATGCTGTACTTCATTCGGCCTTGTACTCCTTCTTCTGGAGAAGAAGACTATAAAGAGCATGTCCACTTCGTGTTCACCCAAGCTGCAAGTATTTTTCTTGCCATCTTTGTTGTCGTAATCACCATAATAAATGATACTGTATCTCTAAGTGATGTTGTTTCCTATGTATTCGTTGCCGTAATGTTTATTCTTATGATGTCTCCCCTTGCAATCCCTGTCAAAATGACAATATTCCCTACACCAAAGAATCCGGTCCCTTCACTTGGTTCTTCAGATCATTTGGCTACTGAAGAAGGTGAATCAAATCAAACTCAGCCTCTGTTGACTGGTTCAGATCTTGGAAGTTTTTATGATGGTGAAGAATCAGATATTGAAATACTCCTTGCTGTTGGGGAGGGGGCAGTGAAAAAGAAAAGAAGACCCCGAAGAGGGGAGGACTTCAAGCTAGGTGAAGCCTTCATCAAGGCTGATTTCTGGCTTCTTTGGTTTTCATACTTTCTCGGGGTTGGTTCAGGAGTTACTGTTCTCAACAATTTGGCACAAATTGGTGGTGCATTGGGTGTCAATAACACCACAATATTGTTGTGTCTATTCAGTTTTTGCAACTTTCTGGGTCGTCTCGGCGCAGGTGTTGTCTCTGAACACTTCGTCAGGTGATTTTTCTTTTCTTTGTTATGAGTTTTGTCTAGCCACTGCCTTGGTGTGTTTGATGGATTATTCCCCATGTTTTAGAATATAGCAACTCACAAACTAGTTTCGTCAATATGCTAGATGCACTCCTTTTGCTTCTCCAGAAGGATGTGATGCTAACTTGATGTGTGGTTTGCTCATTGTAGGACGAGCACTATCGTTCCTCGACCAGTTTGGATGATATGTGCACAAATAATCATGATTGCAGCATTCCTTGTATATGCCTCAGCTCTTGACGGCACTCTTTATGCCGCGACTGCACTAGTTGGAATCTGCTATGGGGTTCAGTACTCAGTGATGGTTCCAACTGTTTCTGAGCTTTTTGGCCTGAAACATTTTGGCGTAATTTACAACTTCATGCTGCTAGGCAATCCTGTTGGTGCACTTCTTTTCTCAGGCCTGCTTGCTGGTGATGTATATGATGCCGAAGCTGCGAATCAAGGAGTGTCCACCTGCTTGGGTGCTACTTGCTTTAGGCTTACATTCCAGATACTAGCCGGGATCTGTGGGCTGGGTACAATATTGAGCATAATTCTGACTATCAGAGTACGACCAGTGTACCAGATGCTCTATTCTGGGGGTTCGTTTCGTCTACCTTCAAGTGCCGCCGGGCACTGACAGTTCTAGACAATCCAATAAAACTTGGCATACCAGTCTTGCCGGCATGTTCCTACGAGGTTAGCTCATCTGCCAATTATGGCTTGTATTCATATCTTGTATTTTATCTGGTACAAATCTGTGTAGGCTTAATCGTCTCCCACTTACGGCTTTAGTAGTCTAGCACTTTTTGGCCACAGGTAGTTTCGGAAGAGCTTCGCTTGCTCTTTCTCCTGACTACTCTACATATTAAGTTTTGGGGTTAATAGCTCAACTCTCATATGCCAATTGTTGAAACTTTTGATTACTCTATATGGGGTAGGTTTTGGGATTAATAGCTCTACTCTCAAATGCAGATTGTTGAAACTTTTGAGAGGCTGTATTGTAAGCAATGTCACATCTCATGATTATTTATGTTAATAGAGAATTGCTTAGATTCTTACGGTTGAACACATCAGCTTTCTGTTTATTTTGTTGGACCGTTCAGTCATTATATATAATACATTGGAATTAGACTTTCTCTATTTGGTTTGGCACTTGTTATATCTTTCTCATTCGTAGTACTGGCCACTCTATTCTAATAGAACCACCATGTTTGCATATCTGAAAAACTTGTAGAAAGAATATAAAAAAGAAATTAGAGAGGTAAAAACATAGGACTTTTTTGCTCTTTTTCAAGATCCGAACATAATAATTGTAGATTTACTAGTAGAAAATATCGGAAGAATTATATTCTGTTATATTGAACTTATGCACTTAAATTAATTGTGCGTAGTAAAGTTTATTGTAACGGTATCTAAGAAAACCAAAAGATTTAAGGGGGAAAATAACCCTTCTTGCAATATCCTTAATACCGAAGAAAATATTTCCTTTTCTTTTGGCGCTGATTGAATACCTAACACAATCTGCCTATCAAAAAGATAAAAGAATACCTAACACAATCATTCTCTTCACATTGATTAAAACACTATATAAATAACAATATTAGTGCTTTTTTTGTATTAAAGATACAAAAAACATAAAAGATACTTGACAAAAACAAAAAAGCCATGGATGAAAATCTCATTGCATGACCCACCACTACTGAAAAAGATTTAACAATCCTTAACAGACACACAACCATAACCAAAAACCCTCTCGATGAAAGAAATGATAAAACCCATCTCTCACCATACCAATAATCAACAATTAGGACACCAAAAGTATATAAAAACTAAGAAAAATAAAACTAAGATTAATGAATCTTGTTCTTGACAATCTATTATAAACATGATCATCATGTGGGTTTCAGATCTTGAAACATGGTGTCCCACCTGATCTGATCATGAAACCCAGTAGACCAGTACCCATCTTCGTCTCCTTCATGAACCTTCTCCTCCTTCGGGAGATTGTAGACCATGGGACTCGAAAACCCATCACCACCATGCCCTACAGGACTCCCGTTTGTGAGCAGCAACCTCCCTTGCTTCACCATCATCAGCTTCTTGTTCCTCTTCACCATAGCACCCCTCCACCTTGAGCTGTAACCATGCCTAGGCACCACAACAAGTGCTGTGGAGGATGATTCTTCGCAGCCAGTCCATGTGTGTATGTACTTGGCCAGAGACCTCTTCGTCCTCTTGAGGGCTATGAGGAGCCTTGACATGGGGCGAGGACCGGCTCTCTTCTCTTTTCTCGCAAGCTTGAGGATCTCCAGCCTGTGTTTGGCTATGGATATTCCCATGCTTTGGAGGAACTCGTGGTTGAAGTAGCTGATGTCCTCTTCTCCGAGCTCGTTGTGGGCAAAAGTGAGGCCATATTCATAGACAAGGGAGGGCTCAAGGCCGGTTTTTGAGAGCCATGAAAACCAGTCCATGGAGAAAACGAGTATTTTTTTGTTATGGTAACGAGAGTGGGAATAGAGAGATGTATTTATACAGAAAAGTGTTAAAAGAGAGAATTAGAGGGTGTGAAGTTGCTGGTTTACTTGAGACTTTATTGTATTGTTTCTTTGTTTTGGTTTGGTGGTTGAGATGAATCTTGAGAGTGACTAAAGGATAAAAGGAGAGTCATGTGTGTGCATGAACTTGTGGGGTCTTCATTGTGCCATGTTACTTCCAAAAACATTGGCCAAGTGTGTCTTCAGCCAAAAAATCATCATATTTGAAGATTGAACAAATCTAGGACAACAAATAAAAGCTAGGAAGTTCATTTGTTTCGAAGATTTCATCAATTATATTACATCTAAACCTTGAGAAAAGTAATGAAATGAATCCCTCTGAATTCTTGGTGGCTAATTAGTTTATTTACTTGACGCTTATCATATAGTCTTCATGTTGACATAACAGGTTAGGTACGACCTCCTAAACATAATACATAAATATTACAACAGGAACGAGACAATAGTTTGTCGATCTCTAGGTAAAGATAGTATTAGGATTTAGGAGTGAGAGAAAAAGGATTATTTTGCATTAGAAATGCATGGCAAGCCATTAATTAGGGCATGGGAGAAAAAGGGGAGTGTGGGGACTACTACTGTAGACTACAGTTGGGAATGGAGAGCAATGAAAGAGAAGTGGTCTACTAGATGGATCCAATACCCTCTCAAATTTCAAACTTTAGCACTTGGAGGAAGAAACAAATGAGTTGAGTATAGCTTAGTTCATACCAAAAAGATAACCCTCAAAATCATTACCAATTTGCACCAACAAATCATTCAACTCTCTCGGATTTGCAAGTAATAGGAAAATCATCGTCTTTATAATCATTCTACACACACAATAGTAAACGAATGTATCGAGTAAAAACGATCTATCGTTATGTGTTAGAGAGTTTATCGATGAATCAATCTTGAATTTACAAACTTGGAGCCCTTTTAAAGATTTTGTTAATTGAACTGAGGACTGTGAAAGAGAGATGGGTTGTGTTTGTTTTCAGTTTAGTTTGTTTCATTTTTATAAAATATCATTTTCAAGCTCACAGTCACATGGGTTGTCTATGGGTGACCCAGAAACTGTGCTTGGTGGTATTCTTGTAATTTGGGTCCTAGGGTTAATTTCTTTATGTAATATCATTTTGAAAAGAGAGTCAATTATGGAGCTATCAGGCCATCACTTTCTGTTTCTGTTCAAATAAATGTATGTACAAGTGTTTCATGGAGATGCTACTTTCTTTTGCGCCACACAAAATGTTGAGAGTTTTGACTTCCAACTTTTCTTTTTCTAAAGAATCTGCAAAATTATATGAACACCAGCCTCAAGTCTTTCAAATAAATATTTAATTAAGACCTCACCAAACATAATGATCACACTTTATTTGTGTAATGACATCTAAATTATCCGCGGCCGCGTCTAATAATCTCTCTTTATTTGGGTTGCTCTGAGAAAACAAAACAAAATTAAACTAAATCTCCCTTTTAACTATTTCTAATCATCAAATTGTTGTACTAATAACCATTAATTGAAATCACACTAGCACTTTCAAATTTTATTGTTTCACTCCACCAATATTGTAAGTGGATCCAACACTAAGTATTGTCATGAAAATGCACTACTGAATAAAAGAAAAAGGACCAAACAAATTTGTTTGTGTTGGTGTTTCAATTTGATCCAACAACACCCACATGCCTCTATTAATTACATTTTGGAGTTGAGTGACAAAAATTGTATGGATCCAAACAAATGTCACTATATCAATTCTCTACTATTCCCATGTGAAGAACCAATCTTTTGCTTTATGTGCGTCATCTCTTCTTATTTGTATTTACTATAATTTTGGATTTTTTATGCTAACAAACACAAGATTTGAAAGATGAATCTATATTCTATCATTCATGTATATGTATGTAGACACATAAGTTAGATTAGATTAGATTAAATTCTACATTACATTGTTATAAACAAAACAAAAGTGTTGCAATGTTGTTTAATGTCTAGCATCTTGCAGAGATATCACATGAAAGTCTTCTTGTTTTTGCACATTCTCATTTCAAAAAATATATCAAATGAAAATCTAGACCTAAAATTATGAGTTTATAATTAGAAGTTCTCATTAAACTTTCGGAAGAAATCATGTGTTAATGTTTTAAAAACACAAGTATATTTTTTTTATTACACTAATCAATGAATTGGTGAACCAATCTTTTCTATTTGAAAATTAATAATGCTCCAAAAAAATCGAAATAAATATCTCACATTTGAGATATATGAATCAAGTTACACATGTTAGAGTATTTTGTTCTACATGAGGTCTTTTCTATGGAATATGTAACTCGTCGTTATTCTTAATTAAATTAGTACTTCTTTAAAAAAAAAGTTAGAATACTACATTAACGTTATTGGTTGAGATGCTAGTGACATGTCAATTTTATGGTTGATTATTCACATTTTTCAATCATACAACACTTATGTCCAATCTAATGGTTGACTTCGATAACAATTTTCTAAACAAAGTAAAAGTTTTGCAATAAAAACTACCCCTAAAATAATTAAAATGTGAGATTTAAGATTGAAAAAGAGATGGACTGCAAATAACAAAACACAAGCAAGAGTTAGTTAGTTAGTAATCATGTTGAATGCTAAATGAAGTTAGGTATGGTAGTGATATGTTACTTGTAATTGAATTTAAGAGTTTCAGCTTATACCTTCCCTCACCTAATTCCCAACAAAAAAAATCTGAATGTCTTCACCAATTATAACAATAGTTAGATATGACTGTGTTACCAAGATCTAACTTAAGTTGTTAAACAAACAATAATTGGCATGATTAGTTTGTGATACAAATTAAGGATCGATGGTTTGCTGATAATGAATATAAGCTTATTAACACATGGGCTCCAAGAAAAGCCCAAAAGCTTCTTCAATACCATCAGAAAATCAACCAAAACCTTGGGGTTTAACAGAAACAGCATAAACAATATAGCAATTTGCAATGTCTCCAAACTCTCTTGAATCATCAATAGTGAAATGAGACCAATACTTCATTCTCATTGATATGAATATAAAAAAGACTAGAAAAAGAAAAAACACACAAGTAAAAATGAGAAGAATAGGGCTTGCTATTCGAAATGGGAAAAAATCGAATAGCCGTACTATCTCTATGAGTTATAGTGTACAATAGTGTGATTGATACACGCAATAATTTTATAAAAAGGGAAAAAATAAGGATGATATGTGCATGCAACGAGGTAGGAGGAGGCACAGAGAGCCTACTCTTCTTCCGCGATCCCTCCAATGTTTCCAAAGAAATGCATGCAGACAAGTGAACACCAAGCTGAAAAGAATACAGTCACTTGGATGCACTGAGACTATATATATTGCCAATGACTCCAACAATGCCGACTACTACAGCCAATACTAACATCAGCCATGACAAGAACTTCTCTCCAGCAGATAAACCTTCCCCTCGCCTACTTAATTTCAATGCAACAAGCGATGGAAATATAAAACCCAATGAAACTGCGGCTGTTGCCCCTGTAAACTTGAAAGCAGTCCAAATACTAGGAATCATAACAGATGTTAAATAAATAATTGTCAGCAGAGCCGCGGTCAAACCCAAAGACCTCTTCCTACTCTCAGCGAGCGGAGGTGATTTCTGAAACACAAGAGCGTCTACTGTCTGGCGTAGAGAGAAATGGATGACAGGGAAAACAAGAATCAGGTGAAGAATGTAGCCAACACGGACAATGTAGTTCAGGGCTGAGCTGAAACGTATGCCTAGGTCCGTATCAAAGTTTGTCAGTATATCTGATTCAGTATTCACCCCAAAGAGTAGGTACCCTGATACGGCTGTGAAAATATAAACAAAGATACAAAGCACAGTGGTGATCCGCCCCACCTGGTTCATCTTATGGACAGATCGCCCCTCTAACTCGTTATATATGGGTTGAATATTGAAGTGACAAACATAAGCATTCGTCATGATGGGTATCACCACGAGCAAATCCAAAATTGTCGACTCTGAACTAAAATCAGGAACCATTTTAGGAGCCCCAAGTTTACCCTCAACAAGCTTAATAAAGGCAACAGAACAAGTAACCACGACAAAAACAATTGCGAGAGCAACAGAGGCGCCTGAAGTCACGCTCAAAGAATCAATCTTCTCCAGTGCACAAAGCGGGGCAAGAAATAAAATCACCATAACCAAAATCAGCAACCTCCTATGATCCCACAACCCATGTCCCAACCATTGATCTAATACCCCAATGTGCGAAACTGAACCCGAACGCGAACCCGACATAACATCACCCATAATGATCAAATAAACCACCAAAACACCTGCATTGTTCACAATAATACAAATCTCCGACAAAATCCTCGCCGTCTTCCCCAATGCACACTGAACAACCTCCCCATAAGAGGAAGCCTTATAAATAACCGAAAACCGCAACAACAGCTCAACACTGACCTCAGACAAAAGACCAATCAAAATTATCAATACAAACCCAACAACCATTCCGAGAACCTTCATAACCGCCGGCAAGGTCATGATCCCAGCCCCAATAACGGTGGTGGTGAGGTTAAACACAGCCCCGTACATCCCGGATCCGCCCGCCTCCGCCGGCCCACCGTCGTCAATAAGGGGGTGATGATCGCCGTAATCCCTCCCGCCGGCATCACGGTCTTTCGTTTTATCGGGGCTGGAACTGGTTTCTAAATCTAAAGGCACAAATTTGCCGTGACGGGTGGGCGAGGAAGACCTAGAGCTACGATTAATAGCATTTTCCGATTGCAATTCCGACATTGTTTTCTTGGGTAAAACCGAATATCTACTATCCATAGTCAAAACAGGAAATTTACCAAAATACAATAGATTTGAAGCGAAGCAAATCTAGGAGAATGAGAGAGAACTTACGGGAAATTTAGGGGAATTTGTGGGCGGAGACGAGGAGGCTCCACGAGAGGTGCAGCAATGGAGGATCAATTTAAGGGATTTGGGAGAGAAAGAGAACCCTAGATTGCAGGGTTGCGTCAACGATGATTTGTATCTGCTTCCCTCCCGACGAAGAGGAGCAGAAATGGAGGAGAGAGAATGTGAGAGAATTATCTGCGGCTTTGCTATTGGTGGATTTTTTCTAAAAACTGGAACTTTGAGATTTGGATTTTGTATTTTTAAGTAAAATATCAAGTCGCCGACACGTAAGGTGGGCCTTTTTTAGGAGGTGACGTGTCGCGATCTGGTGCGGTTGAATAAATTCGTTTAATGAAAGCTTGAGTCGCCAACCGTACACGTGTGCCTGAGTAGGTGATTTGAATATTTGTCTACCAGTCTATTTCTATTGGTTTAGTTTGTGAGCTAAGTTTTCGTTTTCAATTTAATATTTGGGCCGCTATAAACAATTGGGAGAATATGGGCCTATAATATGGAGACATAGGGCCCAAAAATTTGTTTTATTTCTTGTATCAAATGTTAAATTTCTATGAAACTGATTTGCATATTGGACCGTTTGGGAATTATGAATTTTTTCGGTTATGTATTTGAATTAAATTTATTTAACATGTCAATTACTACAGAAAAAACAATAAAAGTAAAGAGAGAATAGCGAAACGCAGAACTAGACGAGGCAATAACACGACAAGTTTAACAATCATGTAGCGTATGCAATACGATTACAAACACTACACATTTTACACGATAACTCAATTAAGCATGTTGACACGACATGATTGAAAAAAACACGATTCAACAAATTGTGCACGTTGGAACCAAAACATGTGACACGTTATTATGACTAATTTACTATTGTACACTTAATTGTGTGTTTCAGACGTATCACAAGACAACTAATTGTTTGTGCGTACATGTTTTGGAGCCTCAACACGAACACGACATAATTACTAAACGTGTTGAACTCTCTAACACGATAGCGAGATAGTAACAAAATGTATAAACTCACACTCGTTAATTTCATATAAAGTATTTGTGTCACAACATGAATCGTCAATTACCATTAGAGTCCTAATAAAAAAATGAAAACGAAAACGTAAGCAGAGCAGAGGTTCTTACGCAACAATGCCATTTGGCCCCACTTCGTCTTCTCTCTTTGCTTTCTTATTTATTTCCCAATTTCACTCACTGTCTCGGAATCGCATTACCTGCTTCTGCTTGTAGCTTGCTAGGGTTCAGTGCTGAGGGTTTTCAGATTTTATTTATCACAATGCAAAGAATCAGAAGAGCCTCTCATGCCGGTTCCTGGTACACCGATAACCGTAAGTTCCTCTGATTTTTCAATTTGATCACTCCACACATCTCGAAGTTCCCAAAATAGCGATCTTCTTCACTTGTTTTTTTTCGGCTTCTTTTGATTCTATGCATGCACAATTTGACCCCTTTTTTTTTAATGTTAATTAGTATCAGCATCTTGAACTTAATTTATACAATTGTTGTGAATGGAACTCCTGTACTCTGTTTGGTTCCCGAGAAAGTAAGGAGAAAAGGATTTTTTTTTTTCCTTTTGGGTCAATTTGTTTGCTTTGTGGAAATAATAATAATAATAATAATTTGCCCCATCTGAAACTTGTTAACCTATGTAATCTGAGTTTGAAAACTTATAATCTGTTTGGTTGCTGGAAAAAAAAGTAGAAAAGCAAACTGAGGTTTTACTTTTTAAGTTTTCTGTTGTTATTTGGGTTTACACTAGGAAGTGTGAGATGCTAGAATCATGGAAGTAAGATAATCAGATATTTGAAAGTAATTTCTTTTCTTTTTTTGGCATGGCTTTCTATGCTGTAAGGCACAGTTGATGTGGGTTTATTTGAAGAGAAAACCAAAGGGAGCAATGCATTTTTTTTTTTCTGTGGTTGGTGCACAAAGGTCATGGACTGCATGCATTACTTTGATATTTACAGTAAATATCAAAGAATTGGCATTGACATCGAGATAGATTTTGTTTAGCTTGTGGGAAGGTGCTTTGAAGACTCTATATGAATAGTAGGGGGCTATTTTGAATGTTGATAGTGGAAAAAAATGCAATGGTCAGGAAACATTTTTTCTTGATCAAGAACTCAAAATCATACTTTGTACAGTGTCACTAAAAGCAACCTTCTTCTCCCCACAACTGCAACATAGAAGACTGTTTAGACTACTGATTGCCGCATCTCTAGTAACTGGACTCCTACAGTTAGATGCAATTTGAGATGCCACAATATTTTCGATACCCTTCGGTCTGGCACTTGTGGTCCGTGGTATGCTAGGTTTAGGAGAGTTGATTGTTCCTTTTACATTGTTGTGGGTTTGTTTACTGGCTGTGAATGTGGTTCAATGTGTATTTTAGAAACTGCCTAATATATACGTCCATAGGTTTTTGGGCAAGGTATAAATCAGATTTAGTTGGGGATCGGTCCTATTTTTATATGGTTGACTTAGTGATTGGTATAACGAGGAACATCCTGATCAGACCTGAAAACTGTTCACTTCTTTCTAAGCCACCTATTTTTATATGCATCTGTTTTATTTTCTTTTTTGTGAAACATTTGTTTTTTGTTTTGTTAATGTTCTTGAGTATATGATTATTCTACCAAAAATATATTGATGTTCACAAAGTTTAGTCAGTTGAACATTTTTCCTCCTAAAGAACCTTCGTGTCTTATGGATATGGATGAAATCTACATTAGACTTGTAAATAACTTTTATAAAGTATTGTTATGTGGGGAAATAAATTTCAATTTTCTTTCATCGGTAATATGATGTGCTCCTAATACCAACCTTTTAATTTTCAGCTGAAAAACTAGGAGAACAGCTTGATGGATGGCTTGAAGCATGTGGCCTTGCTAAGTCTTCTGATGTAAGAGGTGTGATTGCCCCGTAAGTCCTCAGATATATCTATATATAAATAAACTAAATAATGCTCTACCATGAAGATTCATTGTGTCTGATTGCGTTCATTCTGCAGGCATGCTGGTTATTCATATTCAGGCCGTGCAGCTGCTTATGCTTTCGGGAATATTGATCCAACAAACATGTACGCTTTTCTTATCTTCTTTGTTTTTGCTGTCACCATTCATCCAGAATTTATTTACCCAACTAGAAAGTACCAACTTTCCCAGTAGAATAGATAAATTTAGCTTTATTGTGACATGTAATTCTGAATGACTCAGCTATCGTTGGTTCAATTTCTTTCTTTGCATGGTGGTTTTCTTCTCCTTGGGCAGTTTCAATGATAGACCTGGTTATGCGCCATCTTAGAACTTTACATCATATGCTTTAGATGATGTCTTAAGTTTAGTTATGTGATGGAGAGCAGCTTTGATAACCGGACTGCAATTACTAATCTGTTCAGTTAGAAAATATTGGGATTTTAGGGCCTTTGATTTGGTTACGGTTGGAAGTGGTTGGAGATTGAGTTGAGTGACAATATACAAAGGACTAGAGTTTGGTTTTAATGAAGCCTCACTGCCTCAGCCCTCTAGTAAATGTAGGGAGTTGATGCACTGGCCATATACTGAAATGATAGGTGGATAGTAAAAAACGTCTTATTTTTTATTGCAGAAGGATATGAAAATATAAAAGGTACCATGCAAATCATAGTCCATTTGGGTTTTAACTTCTGTAATTTGCAAATCAGTATGTTATCATTTCATACCCACTTTATACTTGGACATCGTTTGATAAACTGCAATGCTTGTCTACTGGTGTCTAACAGGGTTGTGAATGCCACAACTTTATATACTAGCAGGTTTATCATCTGGGAACTGATAAATCTCCTTTTTATATTACTATAATCCTGCCAAGTATGTTAGTTTCTCTATCAAGTGAGCACTATGAGCAATTGGGTAATGTCCTCTTCAGATACAAATAGAAGTAATCTTAAAGATCAGAGGTAATAAAATCTAGGGCTCCTTTGAAATGTCTCTGTAGCTCATACTTGATGAAAAAAGAAGATCGGTTCCATTTAATCCTCAATTCTACTACACTGATTGGCACGAGTATCATTGCTTAAAATTTGAGTATCTCTTTGTAAAATTAGGCCATATTTGTTTCAAGTCTTTGCATACTGGTGAACAATAATTGATACATTTAAAAGAGCACGAGTATCTTCATAGTGTAGCTACTGACTAAAAGACACTAATGACTGTCATGTTTCAGTTCACGAATATTTCTTCTCGGTCCATCCCATCACTACTATACCCCTAAATGTGCACTTTCGAGTGCCACTGTTTACAAGACTCCAATCGGAGACCTGCCAATTGATCTGGATGGTAACAGACTCATCTCTGCTTCTGCAATGGCCTTTTCTTTTCTTTCTTTTTTCTTTTCTTTTTTTTTTTTTTGAAATTTGAAGGGGGGAATGCTTCTCTTACATCTCTGTGTGTCTATGATCTCTGGCGAATCAGTCATTGAAGAGCTTAAGGCTACAGGAAAGTTTGAAATGATGGATCTTGAAGTAGATGAGGCAGAACACAGTATGGAGATGCATTTGCCATATCTTGCTAAAGTATTTCAAGGGTAAGTATGCTTTACTATTTCTGTTTTCTCCTTCTTCTTTTTCCTCCACCTGCAGTACAATGAGCTAACTGACTGGCTGTCTGCTACTCTGTAGGCATTCAGTTAAAATTGTACCTATTATGGTTGGTAATATCAGCTCAGAAAATGAAGCTATGTATGGAAGGGTTCTAGCCAAATATATTGATGACCCAAGAAACTTCTTTTCTGTGTCCTCAGATTTCTGTCATTGGGGTTCTCGGTAAGCTTTTTTACTTCACATTTTTTCTTCACAGTATAGCTATCTGGAGATTCTTGAACTGTTCTTGTCTTTATGTGCTTTATAGTATTCATACTGTACTCTGCATGCTATACTTGCTACAATGCCCCTATTGATCACTTCAGATGTTAAGACTTTCTTTTCCATTCAATCGTAAGGGAAGAGTTCATCACAAAATATTTGTTTCTCCAAGACCTGGTTTTTCTTTTCATATGCAAGTTCCTTGGGCACTTGTACCCCCTTCTGTTTGGGTTTATTTCCCATCGAATCATGTTTCTACTGCATGTTAAGAGTATTTCATAGACCTTAGTCCCCTCACTAACGGCCCTGTCAGCTTTCAAGACCTGTGTTTCTGCACCTAGTTATACAAGAAAATACTACAGAGTCCACTCTCCTAAAGTTATCTTGCTATCCCCATATGTTCTACTAGTGGTCTAGTTAACTAGAAAAAAGAAGCATACCTTTTATCCACTGTTACCTCCTAAGTAGACGAAGGGACATGACATGGATCAATTGAATCATAGAATGAAAGTTTACGACTTAGGGAATAAAGATGAGCTACCTCAGGAGCTGATATAGGTACTTTCCTTGCATATCTGAGCTTATTTTGACCATAGAAAAGTAACGGAGCCATAATTGGCCTGTAGAACGTCTTTGCAAGCTGCTGATATAGCCAATTCAGAGGCACAAAGACCATCATCAATAAGTGACTGTCCTCATCAAAGTTTATTATCATTGAATACATTGAGTTTGTTTGGGTTTCAGGTTCAGTTACATGCACTATGACAAGAAACATGGAGCCATTCACAAGTCAATTGAAGCCTTGGACCGTATGGGCATGGACATTATCGAAACAGGGGATCCAGACTCGTTCAAGGAGTACCTCTCTGAGTACAAAAACACAATTTGCGGTCGCCACCCTATCAGTGTCTTCCTTCACGTAACTATTCAATTCCTCTGTCCGCGAAAGAAAAACATAATTCAAATCGGTTTAGTACACTGATGACTTATAACTCTGGTTCTTGTTTCAGATGTTGAAGAACTGCTCAACAACAATGAAGATAAATTTCCTCCGGTACGAGCAATCGAGCCAATGCAAGACGCAGAGAGACAGCAGCGTGAGCTACGCATCCGCCGCAGCATCAAAAGTTGAGACATAAATTATTTGTTGCTACTTGAAATCGCTACTCTTTAACTTTCCTTCATGTAATCTTAAACCTTAGTTTCTCATGCTTAGCTTCCAATTATGAAATTGACTAATAAACTTAACCGGGAATGCTTTTTATTCTGTCATTTTTGGGCTGGGCTCAGTTAAACACATATTTATCTGATAATTGGGCCTAACATGAAATCAGGTTATTTGGGCCTTTATATCATTATGTGGGCTTATTGCTGTTTCATAAAACTGAATCATTCTTTTCTTTTCTTCTTTTTATAGTTTCCTTTGTGGTATAATTTATAGTCATCATATGACTTGGTACTATCAACTTGACTAGAATAATATCATAATTCTGTTCGGTTTCAACCTTTTATAAAGTGATGTGACATTTTTGTATATCATTAGTCAAACCCACTAATAAGCCAATTGGTCATCTAGATTAAAAAAAATTACTTCCTCAATGAGTTTTGTGTTTTTTTTCCCTCAAAATGAGTGTTTTTACAGAAATTAGTTATATATAAAATGTTAGTAGTATTTTTGTAATAAATTATTATCTCTCAAGTTTTTGTAACTTAAAATATATGATCACGATAATACAATAGTAAATATATTTCATTTTTTTAAATGAATAAATGACTCATTTTCATAACATATTATTTGTAGTTTATTGTGGTAAAAAATTTCTTGAGGCGTGGTAGTTATTATCGCGATGACAACTTTTTTTTTAATATTTATACAATGATATAGTCAGTATTTTTAAAATTTGTTACGATATATAATTATAGAGGTATAAGAGTAAATGTACAACGACAATCAACTTTTTTTATTTATTATTTTAATATGAAAATAGTAATTAATTTTTTTATAAAGAAAAGACTTAATATTTATTTCAATCCATTTAGTTGAAAAAACTTAACTGTTTTTTTATAATAAAAAATAAATAAAAAATTGGGAGCCATCAATTCATGTCATAAATAGGCTATAACCAGAAAGAATCCTGAACATTAAATCAAGAAATTAATAATTAGGGCCAAAGCAGCTAATAAAAATTGGTAACCTTGATTGTCTAAGCTAATAAATGATTGATTTTAAATTATTTTAAAAAAAATAGAAAATGTGTAAAATCCAAACAAGGAAAGAGACAAAACATGTTACCGAACAAGGAAAATTCAACACGTCGCGGCTTCTTCCTCTTCATGTCCCATTTAATTTCAACCTTCTTTTTCTTTCATTTTTATTTTTATATTTATATTTGCGGTCGCGAGTACTTTGTGTGGGTCCCTCCTGATATCCGCAATCAGCTAGGCGCGTGCAATCCAGCGCGTAGAGTACTTGTCTCCTTCTTCAAAGCAAGCACAGTTTCTTTTATTTATTTTTTATTTTTTATTAAATTTGGTTCTCTGGGGTCACACTCACGTTACTAACCCTTGTGGGGCCTACCGACCCACAACCACACTTCCCAATCCCCACAAGTTACGAAATCCGGATATTTCCTTATACCACCATCATATCGCGAAACGATATGACGATATGAATCCTTTCAAACAGTCATCTCGCGGAAATTCCCAACCTTTTACTTTCTCGTTGAGCCACCTCAATAGTCAATATATGAACGTACTATTAAAATGCAAATAAATAAATGTATATTTAACTCAGATTTTTGCCTTCTAAAATTCTAATTATTTTTTAAATATCTTTTAATGTCGCAAATTTTATACAATTTTCCAACTAGCGGGGATAGCTTAGTTGGGAGAGCATCATATTGTTAGAAGGTCAGGTATTTGATCCACCTTCACCACAATTTTTTTTTTCTAGAAAAATATACAATTTTGAATGCATTCATTTTATTAATCGACACATCATTTTGTACTACATCTACAATATTTATCTTTAGCTTTATACTGTATTTCTATTCACATCAATCATAAAATTCAAGTTTTACGTGTAAAATATACAAAATCTATCTAACTCAACTAAATTTAAAATTTTATTGAATCTTCCTAAACCAATCCCACAAAAATAAACTTTAAATTTCAAACATCTGCAAATTTAGATAAAAAATCATTTTTTTCCTTGGGTTGACATTTAAGGTCTTATATTTTTTCGGTCTAAACCATGAGATTCATATGCGAGCCCGAAAATCACGGTTGACATCTTTAAGCCATTTTATCACACTCAGACTAATCTTCACTCGATCATTCGAGTGTAAGTTACAATTAAAACTCATCCCTCTCTTTAAGAAGTGTGTTGAGCGAAAATCGAATGCAAATGCTTTTTACACTCATGCAGCTTGTGTAGCCAACTGTACTACTACTTATAAGTTTTAAGGTCTTATATTCACATGTCAATAGAAATAGTTTTGTTTTTGGAATCTATTTAGTTGATTGAAGTTTAAAACTATGCATGATGGATAGATAATAGAGACAAGTATGTATAGTTGGAGGGTCCAATAAGTTTGAATATAAATATTTGGCGTAGAGTCCAAATCCAAAAGGAGACATAGAGATAAGGCTATAAATGAATGGGAAACAGAGAGCTTTGTGTTAGATTCTCAGCGTACCACCTAATCTTCTATCATCTTTCTTTTCATTTCACGAACCGACAAATATTTTACTTTCAATTTTAGCAACCAATTTTGGATATAATTATATGCCCATTTTCATTGGTTTACTATCAACATGGTTCATTTAATTTAATGCAATTCTTTTTTGTTGGTTTCTGTTCAAGTGTCATTTTTCACATTTTTTCTTCTAATCTTATCCATTTGAAAGGACTTGATGGTTTGTTTTTATTGTAATTACACTTTGGTTCTTCAGAAAATTATACAATAAAATCTTTTGTATGTATCATTATACAAAACTATAAAGATTTAAAAGAGATTTTTTTTTTCTAAATGGATTTAAAGGAGATAAACAGTAGTTCATATAATAAAATTATTCATCAATTACAATAATTGCTAACATCCATATATGTGTGTATATATAAAATAAAGATAAGTGGGATGCTTAAAACTATATCTATTAAACAAATAATTGCTAAAAACACCCCAAACTACATGATTTTGACCATAAAAAAACTTTAAGAAAATATACTACTTTCTCATCCCACCACTTCTTCGAGCCCATAAATGGATAAGAAGATGTATACTCATATCATGGACTTGAGTGTATGCTATACTATATTATATTTTACTCCTTTTTTTGAGAATGCTACAATTTAATTCATGTTCGATGAAAAAAGACAAAAGTGTCCATGTCCTACTATTACAATTTGGGTCATCAATTTATAACATACCTACATAGATAATAGTATTGATTATCTTATCGGAAATGATTAGTGCAAGTAGGTAAATGCATGTTAATTGAATGTAGATGACGAGGAGCATTTACAACCACACATGGTCATGCATTGAAAGGGGATAAGGTGGGACCCAGACAGGTTTTGGAGAGAGAAAGAAAAAGTTGGCTTGTCTTCTATGGTTGAGAATGCGTCACATCAAACTACATGTGTTTTTTTTTATAAGCAAAGGGACAAGCAGGCCTATACGGCTTGTGTTTCTCACCCCCTAGTGGGGGCGTCACCCTTGTTAGTTGTTAGTTCTCCCCTTAAATTCATAAATCTCACCCCATACCGTTGGCAAGGAGGCTCGAACCTGACACCTCAAAAGAAATCCAAAGCGCATCAACCGCTTGACCCAACGTGCCTTGGTTCAACCTACATGTGTTGAAGTAGGTGTTGTCTCACATTGAAAAATTATATAGTAAAGTGGCTAGCTCGTGTACTATGTATATATATCTAGTCATTGTATCAATAAAACACATAACAGAAAGGGACTTTCAACCCTCTTCTTTAATTCTCTTCATGGTACCAGTGATCCAGAATTGGCTCGAAGGTGGCCTGTTTATGTTGTCTCCTCATGTGGTCTTCGGCCCGCTTGCAGATGGATATGCCTGCAGTAGCCCAT
>JAYMTF010000795.1:0-30093 GCA_036897485.1 Pelargonium nanum | reverse complement strand
TTTCCTTCACTTTCCGATGTGTCAAATGCCCTTATCAATTTTCCTAGGAAAGTTAACATTCTGGAAAAATTTACTTTCCCGTTGCCAAACGATAAGTTAACATTTCAGGAAAAGTTAATAATGACATTTTAATCTTTTTAAAAGTCACGCGCACTTCCCATAACGATAGATAGTTAATTTCTGTCAAAATTAACTAACGAAACGAGTCGTGAAAAATTGAAGGTACCTACAAATTGGGTAAAAATATATAGAGTAAGAGGAACACATATATATTCCTATTTATTTTTTAAAATTATATATATTTCCAATATATAATTAAACGACGCTGTATCGGGTTCATCAAACAAAATACCAGTTGCTTATAAAAAAATTTAAACGGGATAGAAAATAAATTGCACAGTGACAACCCAGAATACAGATAGACAGGAGCTATGGATATATACTGAGGTGGCATGTGGGGCATATTCCAGCGTGTCATTACCAGTTTATTCTCCTTCTCTCCGCCCCTGGTTTCTTTACTTTATTTCAAAATTATTAATTTCCCTTTTCGTACAAGGATTTGGCCAGATCGTCACTCCTCCTCCTCTCCATTTCCTCTCTTTCTCTTCATATTTTTAGATTATCCAATCCCTCGATTCTCTCACAACTCCCGACCTAATATCCTCTTTAAAGTCATCATCTTTTCAATCTCAATGCTCTTTTTTCAATACCCTTTTCAATACTTCTCCTGATCTTGTTTTCTTAGATCTACGGACTCAATTTCAGTACTGGGTTCTTGTTGTTTCACGGAAATTATACTTGCAAATCCCTATTTAGGGATCGATTGAGATACTGTAGTTTCAATTCTGAGGGTATGAATTGGCGGAGTCCTCTGAGAATGGTCTCAGTGAATCTTGGGATGCTCCATTATGTACTGGACCATGTGTACGGTGCGTTCATGCACCGGAGCAAGCTGAGTCCGCAATTTTTTTCCAGAGGATGGGGTGGCCAGAAGCTTGAGATGCTGGAAAGGATTATCAATCAGCTCTTCCCGGAAGCTCAGAGCCAGAACTGGCCTCCCACTTTGGTCCAACCTATTTGGAAAACGGTTTGGGAGACCAGGAATGCTTGTCTCCGAGAAGGTGTTTTCAGGACCCCCTGTGACGAGCAACTCCTCAATGCTCTGCCTCCTGAGAGCCTCACTGCTAGGGTTGCTTTCCTAGCTCCCAAATCTGTGCCTCCTCAGAATATGGCCTGTGTGGTTCATCTTGCAGGTAATTTGGTAATTTACTATTTGGTGTTTAGGGTTTTGGTTTGAATGTTGGTATGCTTTAGTATGATTGTTTCCAAGTGAATGAGTTGTTGTGTTGTTGCTTGAACTCTGAACAATGGTTAATCTTGACAGGTAATATGATAAATATCCTTGTGTTTTGCTGTTTGTGGACTGTCTTTTATGAGCTTTAGATGATCTTTTGTGTTGGGTTTTTGGTTGGACTGCATTTGTGTTCTGTAGATGGGATTTGTTTTATGGTTGCTTATCTGCCTCAGGAATCATCTAGATTTGCTGCATTAATCCTAATTCATGCATATGGCCACTTAGTTACTTACACAACCTTGTACAATAGCTCCGAACTTGCAACTATCTCTACGTATTCAAATTGAAATATGCTTAGATAGATCCACTTATTATGACAATGTGGTCCCTTCCATTCAATAAAAATAAGAGTATCATTTTAGCTCTCCTAATCTCTTAGTCATGCAGTAATATCTAACCTTAACTTACTTGATGAGACTAAAACCTCTACCTCTGATTCTATTCTAGATTTTTGTCTGACCCATCTCTAGTTTCAAGCCAAGTTCCTAAACTAAGGGTGGAGAATGGAATTTGTTGCTTGGGAATCTGCAATCATGTATCGAAAGGACTCTTCATATGATCATTCCACCCAACTCAAGTACTAAAGAATTGAAATCTAGAGTCTTTGTAGGACACATTTATACATCTTTTATGGCATTATGATTGAGAGACATTGTGACCCAGTAATTATTTCAGCAATTTTGCTTTTCTACATTTTTTGTTTGCCTTATGTTTTTTTTTATATATTACTCATGGTCTTCTATGAATGCTAGAATTTGAAGAGCGAACAAAATAGATGCTTTAGTTTTTTTTTATTTTTTTAAAGCCCAATAGGCTGAGCTACAAACAAGGGGTAGCTCTCCCCTTTCTCACCCCATATTTGGGCCCCATCCTCTCATAGAGAAGTGTGTCTTGAACCATTGGCTGTCCCTAAGGGACTAGATAGATGCTACAGCCTACAGCTAGTCCTTGGTTATTAATTTTATGCTTAGGCTTCCTAGTTTATGAACTTAAGCACAAATTTCTATTATAGATCTTTTGGAAATTATACATCCACGTGTTGTGGATTTCCTGTAAGTTATAGTTTGACAAGTAATAGTGAGCTTTGTGTATTGAAAGATGTTATCCCTTCTTGCAGGTACCGGGGACCATACATTTGAACGTAGATTGCGTCTTGGAGGACCATTGTTGAAAAAGAACATTGCAACTATGGTGCTTGAAAGGTAATTGGTCAATTCTGCAGCGTCATAAGAAAAGCTTCTTAATGATGGTTATTTTGTGTAAAATATAATGTTTTTGCGAAATATGGAACTTGCAGCCCTTTCTATGGACAAAGGCGGCCTATACTGCAGCGTGGTGCAAAACTATTATGTGTGAGTGATTTGCTCTTGTTAGGAAGAGCCACCATTGAAGAGGCACGTGGTCTCTTGCATTGGTTAGATTCTGAGGCAGGTTATGGCAAGATGGGTGTTTGTGGACTTAGCATGGGTAAGGCAAACAGATCCTCTGTTAGAGCTAAAATATACAAAACTCATTGATCAACTAATGTCGTTCCCGAGTAAAGCTGAAACAAACATATTAGCTCAAAGTTATGAGAATCTTTGGCAATGTTTACCCTGGATATCAATTAAATACACTTGCAACTGAGTCTTTTTATTTCATCTTGTTTCTTTTTAGGTGGAGTGCATGCTGCAATGGTTGGATCTCTGCACCCTACACCTATTGCAACACTTCCTTTCCTTTCTCCACACTCTGCAGTTGTTGCTTTCTGTGAAGGGATCTTAAAGCATGGCACTGCCTGGGAAGCTCTGAGAAAGGACCTTGCAGTACAAAAGGCTGCAATGACTCTCGAGGATGTGAAAGAAAGGATGAGAAATGTACTTTCTCTCACTGATGTCACGCGCTTTCCGATTCCCAAAAACCCCAACGCTGTGATATTCGTTAATGCTACTGTAAGTTCAAAATCTCATTTCTTGTGTAAGTGTGATTGATTATATATAGTTGACTTTTATTAGATCTGATTCATGTATACCCTGTTTACTTAAAAAAAAAAAACTGTTTTCATTGTGTTAGTCATCTTCATGTTTTAGGCTTTTAGCTCACTCTCATAAATGAGTTTTTATTATCACTGTAGTACAAAACCTGTAAATTCTTGTACAATGCCATGATGTGCCTCAGTATGGCTATCCATATTGACATGCTTGTATCATCCTCAGCCTAGTGTGTAAGGGTTAGTCTTGTTGTCTGGTCTATGATGTTGAGTTGCAAAATTTTTATGTCATCTGAAGTGTGTTTCATTCATGATTATGCATCGCTTGATCTGCTTTTAGTTTATTATGTAAAAGTCTCTCTAGGATATTCTGCTTGACAAAAAATTTGTACATTTGGCTCCTAATTCTTAGACTTGGAACATGATTTCAGGATGATGGATACATCCCACAACACTCAGTGCTAGAGCTACATAAAGCTTGGCCGGGTTCAGAAGTGAGATGGGTTACGGGTGGGCATGTATCTTCCTTCCTTCTCCACAATGATGAGTTTCGCAAGGCAATTGTTGACGGTCTTGACAGATTAGAGTGGAAGGAATCTCAATAGTGAATGTGATGGCATGGCACAGAGAGTGGATTCACTTGATGTATTCATGGATTGTACAAACCCCAAACAAAAGAATCAGTTTTCTAGATTATACATTTCTTGTGGTGTACCATAGATACTTCTTTTTAACTGATTTTTTTTCCCTGTAATAATGTGATCTTTGAAATAATAAAATCAGAGTTCCATGATGCTGATTGCTGAGCTGCAGAAGGAAATGAGAATTGATGAGTGAGTCAATTACCAAATGAGAAACAAGAAGATTTTGGGCTCGCTCCAACAAATACTGGCAACCAATGTCTTTGTTTTTGTTAGCTCCATTCGTCTGGCCGAGTCCATTTTGTCTATACCATCAAATGTTTTCAGTATTTGGTTAATATAATCTGCACCCAAGACATATTAGGCTAAGCGGATTAAGCGTTTTGTATTTTCCTCGTAATATGCTTTATGATCAAATCTCATTTTTTTAATCTACCTATAGATTATATATCACATTTTCAAATTAATTCTTATTTTGAAGAAGTTATTAATTCTTTTTTTCTTTTCAAATTGATTCCTAATTTGGAAACTTTATAGATTAGGTTGACATTTTGAATTTCAAATTGAGTTCCCAATTTAAGATTCAGATAATTTCTATTTAATTCTTATTATGGAGAAGTTAATATCATTTATTATTAATATCAATGACGTCATTATGATGGCACCCAACCCGGCCGAGTGAACCGGTGACCCGTTAGCTTAATGGCTTTGTCATCTCTTGCTTTCTATCTTTCTAGGCTTTGTATTATTCAAATACTTCGTTTTCACTCTGATTCTCAGATAAGACATTGTGGCACTGAAATTGCTACTCAAACCACAGACTTTTGCTTTCTTTTTTTCAAGCTTCCTTGATGCTCACGACACAGAGACAATTATACATGAACACATCAAGGTACTTCTACTCTTTTATCACATCTCCTCACCTAAAGTTCTCATATTTATTTCTTAGTAATGCTAAGCACGTGAGTCAACTAGCAATAGTTGTTCTATCTTAGTTTGGGATCTTGAATTCGAGAATCAGAGAATGCAACTACACTAGAATTTAGTAGGGATAGGTTTACCGCTCTCGTTAGTCCTTTTCGGCTCGAACGAGAATTAGTTTAGGAACAGTATGACTTAAAGTGTTGATCGCAGACCCGCTTTAAAGACCTGGGGGGAGAGGGTTGAATATTGAGTGTCTCAAAGAAGCTATTGGCCTATTATCACATAAATTCAGTTTTGCAGGCAACAAAAAGATGGTTTTTTTTTCTTCTTTTTTCTCTTGCCAATTAGGACCTATATTCACATACATTCAATAAAGAAGAGAATAAAGATGGAGAATAAAGGATAAAAAGCATCTTTAGGGGCAACCCAAGTTAGGTCCTCAACTTTTTTATATTCTGTTTGAATTTTCTTCCTCTAAGCTCACCACCATAGTAGATAGTACATACTGATATTGCTTTAACTCAGCTTCTCTTATCTACTTGTTTCCACTTCACATTAGCTACATTGTGCAAAGCAAAACAGTTTGTGACCACATAGCAAATTACCTGTGAAAGTTTCAAGAGAATCTATGAAAGTTAAGCACCAAATAAGCCACCATGTTACACAAACTCCTCAAAAGACTATCTTTGTCCTCTGGAGTAGGGCATCATTTAGCAATCATAATCAACTTTTGTTTAAATTAACGCGTAAAGCCAAAGCGAATTCGCCCCCGAGCATCTTATAGTTCAGTAGCTACTAATCTTCATTACTTTCTTCTTGTTTTTTTAACTCATCTTCAACTTTTGGCTCAAAAGAAACAACTAGAAAGCGAAAAAGGAGACAATAAGCTGCTAATGGAGGCTATTGGTAGATGAGTGAGTGATCATGGAGCATATTTTTTAGGAGTTGTCAACTAAAGCCAAAGAAGAGAAGCATCTTTGGAGAAACTGCACTGGCAGCTTCTTTCCCAATCTCTAACTTTACGAGGTACCGCGAAAACTATTATGCTTGAGAACTGAGTTTGTGTGTATTGTGTATACTGATATAGATTATTTCTCAGTTAACTTGCTAAATTGATAGTCAATAAAGGAGAAAAAAGAAGCTTTCATGTACTTGAAAGGTGAGGTTTAAAGATTCACAACTCTCCTTCCATTTGCATACTCTTTTGAAAGCTAATTATATTTTTTATGTTTCTTGTTCAAGAACCTGTTTCTTGATTGGCATCAATACACATAGAAGCAAAAGCACAAGAATTTGATTTGCATCGATGAATCCGGTTGCTGCCAATCACCAAGAAGACTACAAGCTGAAGGACACCAGGCCACAGCTTGGGGAGAGGTGGCCACATGGAGCCGTACGTGGAGGAGGAGGATGGATCAGCAGCGAAAGAGCTACAAGCACATACGACCTGGTGGAGCAGATGTTCTATCTCTATGTTCGGGTTGTGAAAGCCAAAGATCTTCCCACAAACCCTGTGACGGGAAGCTGTGATCCATACGTGGAAGTGAAGGTTGGGAACTACAAAGGCAAGACTCAGCACTTTGAGAAGAAGACGAATCCCGAATGGAACCAGGTGTTTTCATTCTCCAAGGAAAAGATTCAGTCTTCAGTTGTTGAGGTCTATGTGAGGGACAGAGAAATGGTTTCTAGGGATGATTATGTTGGCAAGGTTGTCTTTGACATGAATGAAGTGCCTACGAGGGTCCCTCCGGATAGTCCTTTGGCGCCTCAATGGTATAGACTAGAAGACCGGAGAGGGGACAACAAGGTCCGAGGAGAGGTCATGCTTGCAGTTTGGATGGGGACACAAGCTGATGAAGCTTTTCCTGAAGCTTGGCACTCTGATGCAGCTTCGGTTCAAGGAGAGGGTGTTTTCAACATCCGATCAAAGGTCTACGTTTCTCCGAAGCTTTGGTACCTCAGGGTCAACATCATTGAGGCTCAAGATGTAGAGCCACTTGACAAAAGCCAATTGCCACAAGCTTTTGTGAAGGCTCAAGTTGGAAATCAGATACTGAAAACCAAATTATGCCCAACCAAGACCACCAATCCTCTGTGGAATGAGGACTTGGTTTTCGTGGCAGCCGAGCCTTTTGAGGAACAACTAGTACTTACTGTGGAAAACAAGGTGAGCTCTTCGAAAGATGAAGTCATTGGGAGGATAAACTTGCCTCTCAATGCCTTTGAGAGGCGCCTAGATCACAGGCCAGTTCACTCGCGTTGGTTCAACCTGGAGAGGTTCGGGTTTGGAGCTCTGGAGGGAGACAAGCGACACGAGCTCAAGTTCTCCACCAGGATTCATCTGAGAGTCTGCCTGGAGGGAGCTTACCATGTCTTAGACGAATCAACTTTGTACATAAGCGACCAACGCCCTACTGCAAGGCAGCTATGGAAGCAGCCTATTGGGATTCTAGAAGTCGGGATCTTGAGTGCACAAGGACTTCTTCCCATGAAGACCAAGGACGGGAAAGGATCCACAGATGCTTATTGTGTGGCCAAGTATGGCCAGAAATGGGTCAGAACAAGAACTATCATGGAGAGCTTGAATCCGAAATGGAACGAGCAGTACACATGGGAGATCTATGATCCTTGTACTGTGATCACATTGGGAGTTTTCGACAACTGCCATTTGGGAGGAAATGGAGGATCCAAACCTGACTCCAGGATCGGGAAAGTAAGAATCAGACTCTCCACGCTCCAGACAGATCGGATTTACACACATTCCTATCCGCTTCTTGTTCTGCAACCCAAGGGAGTGAAGAAGATGGGAGAGCTCCAGCTCGCGGTCCGGTTCACTTGCCTTTCTCTAGCAAACATGATCTATCTGTACGGACACCCCTTGCTGCCCAAAATGCACTATCTGCATCCGTTCACAGTGAACCAGCTGGATAGCCTGAGGTATCAGGCTATGAACATTGTTGCGGTGAGGCTTGGCCGGGCTGAGCCGCCGCTGAGGAAGGAGGTTGTGGAGTACATGCTGGATGTGGACTCTCACATGTGGAGCATGAGGAGAAGCAAAGCTAATTTCTTTAGAATTGTTTCACTCTTCTCAGGTTTGTTGTCCATGAGCAAGTGGCTTGGGGATGTCAGGCACTGGAAGAACCCTGTGACGTCGGTTCTTGTTCATATTCTGTTTGTGATACTGATATGTTACCCCGAACTGATACTCCCGACCATCTTCCTCTACATGTTCCTGATCGGGATATGGAACTTCAGGTTCCGGCCTAGGCATCCTCCTCACATGGACACCAAGCTTTCATGGGCGGAGGCAGTGAGTCCAGATGAGTTGGACGAAGAATTCGACACGTTCCCAACGTCTAAAGCTCAGGACGTGGTGAGGATGAGGTACGACAAGCTGAGGAGCGTGGCGGGGAGGATTCAGACAGTGGTGGGAGACATTGCGACGCAGGGAGAGAGGTTTCAAGCTCTGTTGAGTTGGAGAGATCCGAGAGCATCGAGCTTGTTCATAGTTTTCTGTCTTGTAGCAGCCGTCGGGCTGTATATAACGCCGTTCCAGATCATAGCTTTGCTCGCCGGAGTGTGGTGGCTGAGGCATCCGAGATTTAGAAGCAAGCTACCTTCAGTGCCAAGCAACTTCTTCAGGAGATTACCATCTCGAGCTGACAGCATGCTCTGAAAACTGTAACACCTCAAGCACAGCCAGTTTCAACGTTAAATTATGTTCTGCTTCCATCAATTTGCTTTTATTTTATTGATTTCAATAAATTTGTGTTGTTTGTTGCAGCTATCTTTTGCTAAATGATTTTTGCTTCTTATATATTTTTTTTATCAGCATTTTGCTTCTTATATATCCCATTTTCAAATTTAAGCACAGAATCAATTTAACTATTAACCTCAAATACAAGCAAAAAACACAACAATTTCTTGACTTGCACATTTACGAAGGGCATCCTTGAACAATTGAGAAAGGGCCAAAAGGCTAGGAAGTTCTAATGAAAATTTATGATTTATATTGGCAATCAAAATATGGAAGAAACAAAACTGCATAAAGACCTCAGTAATTTAACCAAAAATGAGAATCTGCCAATAAAATCTGATATGACATCCACTCTTAATCTAAAACAAAAGAAATTCATTGTTGTGCACAAATTATAATAAAGTGATACATTTCTTCTAAAAGGCAAGCTCATGGGGTTTCATGCCTGCCTTCAGAGAAAATCTTGCACCAAGATAGGTCTTCAAGTCGGGGACTCCCTCAATCGACTTTATCAATGCAGCATCAACTGTTTTCTGGTCATCCTTCTTGTCCTGTGGAAGCACATTCTTTTCCTACAGAAAGCAAATGGGGAGTGAGCACGAGATTGAAGTCTAAAAGAAACTAATTGAACTTGGAGATATGAATGCTTCAACAAATTTTGAAAGATAGCTGCTCCATTCTACAGCACCATTCTTTTACTCATTACAATCAAATGGAGCGCAAGGATGAAAAAAATTCGTTTCTATAAAATATAGTGCGAATACAGATACAGCTTACAAATAAAAAAACAAATGTAATTGAGAAGAAGCCATATAGAGAAAGATCATTAATTGTAGCTTAATCTTATTGCATATGAGCAGCATATAGCCAAGTCTTTCTTTTCTAACAACTTTTCCACACCACAAGTTAATTACTGCCTCCGTCACAATTAACTTTCTTCATTGAGTTTTTGCAAAAATTAATCCCTGCATGTGTCTTTGTTATAACTTTCTTGATTTAGCCAAACAATATTATTGCTCATTCATACATAATTACCTTATCATAAGGGAAAGTAGATACTTATTTACAGAGGGAGTACTGAATGGTATCTAGATCTCAAAACCTTGCCTACAGAATATGGCAGTGAATAAAATATATGCATTATAAGATAGATGTTATAAGGTAAATCTAACCTCCTTTTCAGCCTCAAAAAACTCTCCCTCTCCCTTCTTTTTCTTCTTTTCTGCTTGCTTTGCAAAGTACTTGTCATCAAACTTCTCCACATTGACCCCAGAAATGTCAACCTTTGTAGAAGTTCCAATAACGTATGATTGGTTCACACGCCTCAAAGGAACACCGTTGATCTTGAATGGCCCTGTTATGACATGAAAAGTTAGCATTCTGAGAAAAGCTTCAGGAAAAGAGTGATTTCAAAACTATATGAACATATTAAAAAAAGGATGAGACCAATTGAAACAGCACCCGAAACAGAACTCAAAGAGGAAAGGGTTAGTGCCCACAAGAAAATTAAGGTGAAATGTGAAAAAGAAAACAATTTGTCACAAAACAAAAGTTCTTATCCAGTTTGCCATCAAGGACATAAAACTCAAGGTATTGAGAACCAACATAAAAAAAAAGGTTCTCGTGCAGTGGAATAGGAAGATATGCACAACTTTTTAACATCTAATTCAAAAGACGACAAGTTTTAGTGAAGTTTGCCTTTACAAGGAACAAGCTGAGATCCTATAAACAAAACAATCGGATAACAAACAATGCATTCAAACTCATAGACCGCAACTAATTTCAGTAAAAGATGTCACAAAACAATTATCAGTGCTTGCAAAAAAATATCAATGTGAACAATTACTAAATTCTAAATAATAACACTTCACCACACAAATTATCTCCTAATTTGTCCCAGTAGTTAGTATAATTAGAAGATACAAGATCCACATATGTTGAAACATTCTCAAAAGGCTGTACATCACAAAGGGATTGGAGATTCAATGTCATATTAACAGTCAGTTCACCTCTAACATCTCAGATCAAAACCAATAAAAGCTGGTAATTATTCAAACTATTCCTTTAAACCCAAAACAGCAAAACATACACACATTTTTTAAAAACCAATAGAAACCAACAAAACAATGCAATTTTGCAAGAACCCACCAGTGACCAAAAGCAACCCAGATGCGAGTTGTTTCAGAAACACGACCCTCTTGCCCTTGAACCTTCCGGCCAATATGATCAAAACAGTTCCCGGCGTAATGCTTGCCCTGAACCAACAAAACAATCCATCAATAAAATTTACAAAAACACAAATCAGTTCGTCCAACAGATTCATAAGCTGAAAAAACAGATTGTGAATCTAAACCTGAGCTTGGTGGGTTTGGGTTTGCGCTTGTTGATAAGCGGCTTCTTGATGTCTTCGGCGGGATAGAACTTGGGAGCCTTCTCGGCCGGCTTCTCGGCGGCGGGCTTGGGGTCGTGGCGGGGGAAAACGCCGCCGTTTTTGGCCTTGATGGCCCAGAGACCACGCTTGTGGTACATTTTGGATCTCGAGTACTTGCCGATTCCACGAATCAGCTCCGGATTCCTGGTGGTTCTGGGCTTTCTCGCCGTGGGAGCCATTGCTATCTCTGCCTCTGCTTCACTGTTCTGGAGAAATGGTGGCCAAAGAGGATGATAACTTGTAAAACCCTAGACTCTTTATACAAAATTTATTTATAATACAAAATTATTTTCGATGGGCTATTGGATTATTGGGCTACAAATATGGGCTGGTTGTTATTGACACTAAGGTTTTGTGTTGGACTTTGGTCAAATTTTATGACCCAATAACAAGGACAATTCCAATCCAAAATCATTGATTCATTAATGAAATCTTATGCTAGCTTAGGTTAATTTAAAGTAACAAATTCACTTCTTTGGTTAAAAAAAGAAGAAACAAGTTCACTTAAATAGAGAAATTTTGGTAAATCAAAGAATAACTTTAGAGAAAAAAATAATCATTATTTGTATTTCTATTGCCTAAACGGAACAAGAAAAAAGAACAATCGAAATTAAAGAATTCGCCATTGGTTTCATTTTTTATGGGGGTAATATCACATAAATATTCTGAATTATAAGCATTTTTCATTTAGGTTAATCTATTTTTTACGTCATCTAACTCCTAACACTTTTAAAATATTAAACTCTCAATTAAGTTTTACGGAATATACTCGAATGAAAAACAATTTAAAGTACTTGAATGAAAAAGACTTATAATTAAGAGGATTTACCAAGACATGTTGGGTCAAGTGGTTAAAACACTTTGGATTCTCTCTGATCTCTCAAGTTCGAGCCAAAAAATTAAAAGGATTTATTTGAATTTACCCTTTTGGTGACTCTAATGAACAAATTTTTTATTCTTTTTATTTTGTATGAAATGGAGGCTCAATAAACAAGTGAATATTTTTAGTCCTACTATATGAGGTATTTAGAGCGGGCTCATGAGAGAGAAATTAACTCATATTACGCTCAAAACAAATTTTATTCGAGTCGTACAAAATTGTAAGAACGATAAATCTACTTTTACTAAGCTCTAATCAATACCTAAACCCTAAACCCTATGTTAACTATTGGTTTCATTTATGCATGCTAATTATATACAACCAAATATGATGATAAGTACATATATATATTTAGAAAGTGGTTCTCCATTTTAATTTAATTAAAACTAACTAATTTCTTTAGTTTATTCTTACAACCTTTTCTTATCTATTGACTTCTTTAGATATGATTCTTTATTCCTCAAATTGTTTCTATTTATATTTTCCTTCCATGACCCGTTTGTTATAATAATAGAGATATAAGCAAGAAACCCATCTTAATTTATTTAATTTCTAGTACCAAACAATCAACACCCAAAAATATTTATTAATTAATCAGACAATTTTATTTAAGCATATCTCAACATCTATACATTTGCCTACCAATGTACATATTTCCAATGCCTCCCATTCCCATCACCAAACCATTTTACAATAATTTAAAAATCTATATTCTTCAACTATTGATTAAAAAATATATCTATTAATAACAATACAAAACTTATTTATAAATAAATTAACCAATAAATTAGCTAGATCACCAGAGTCAATGAAAATGTTTCTGAAAGTAATTTGCATTAGAATATAGGTAGAACAGAAATGGCTCATCAAATTTAATTTTCTCTAGAAACAAACAGTTTCTGTCTTTACCCTCAAAAATCAAACACCACAAAAGACAATAGTAATCCAAATTTCAAATCCTTATTAATAATTATCTTCCTCCTTCACCTTCTAATCTTCTTAGTCAGAAATAGCTGCAAATATCATTGTTTCTAACATATGTACATATTGAATTATTCACTGCAAGAAATAGGTGGAGGGACAGAATATTTAAAAGAGTTGTTTAAGTAATCAACTGCTTAGATCTAACATTTTTTTTTTGTTTATCTATACATCTTTTCGATTAGAAGAAGGATTGAAGAAAATTAATATATATAGAAAAGCTAACAATTAAAGGTGTCTAGATAATTAGCTAGATATATATAATGGATATGATGATCACATTTGGTTTGGTGCTACCTAGCTAGGGTTCTTTTCTGTTCTATTCTTGGCGAGGGCGAGACATCCATAGAGAACTTAGAGCTCGAAGACGATGGAAGTACTCTGTCATTGCCAACAAACATCTTGCAGCTTGACGGGTCGTTAAAATCTGATGCATCCGGTGAATTGTTTGGTGCCTCAGATTATCAGCCTGCAAGTAAAATAATTTTTAAATTCAATAAATGTCCGTATAGTCTAAATGAACGAGTAACGACAACAACATTTTGATATAGAAATTAACATGAGAATGAGACTAGAAATTAGGAATGGACTTTTTGGAGTTATTAGAGGTTTAAGTGTCAAATGATGCAAAGATTAAGTAAAACACCTTGAAAATGAAGTGTGAGTCTTGTTTTGGTTTATAGGGTAAAAGAAAATGGGTGAAGATAAGATCAAACTGATCAATTTGTCTAGAATGTTGACTAGAAAATCAGTGCATTTACACTACAAATTGAGAAGGCAAGTGTTCAAAAAAATCAACCCCTAATGATGAACCCATCACTAATCAATAGGAGGATGTTCATATATTTCACAAATATTTTACCATTTTTTCTTTTGACCAATCTCTCAATTCAGTTCACTGTTAATTAGTGCATAGTGTCTTCAAATCAGATCATGATGCACAGATGATATATATAAATACATATATATATATATAACCAGTTAATTACCATTACTATTAATTTCTAATTAGATCCAAAACTCAATCCAGCCATGATTGTTAGGGTCTTAATCACCAAGAAACTATCTTGAAAATAAGAATCATTAGTAGTTAAAGTTTGGTGAGCCAACTCAAACATTGCAGGATACATTATCCATATATTTTTCACAACCTAATTTATAATATATATGTGTGTGTGTTTATATAAAAAATTGTAGAATTTCAAAAACCAAAATTTGGGTATATTGAAGGGAGTTATGGGAGAATGGTGTATACATGGATCAATGTTGGGTGTCTATGTAATAAAGTCAAACTGTTACATCATGTAAAATATGGGTCTCAACACTTATTAAAATGGACATCAAATTAATAAATAAACAAGTGGGGACCACAAGGTGCCACATGTTCATGTTAATGCTAATAAATCAAGCTTAAACCTCTCTATAAATAGTATATAGCTCTACCTACTCATATGTTAATGACACCATATATTTGTTTAGTTAGTTTGTTTTAAACCTAACCTCCGTTGTGTCACTGTCCTATTGGCTATTATTTGGGTTACATATTCTACCAAAAACAAACATGCATGTGCATATATAGTTCATATATATTCCTACCCAATCTTTAGTTGTTTGAGATAATGAGTTGTGCAGGTTAGGTTTCCACACAAAAACGACTCCAAATATCATTATCAGAGGTCTCACACTCTCGTGTTCGAGCCTCCGTGACGACGGTATACCATATATATAAAAAATGTACCTGTCTCACAAAACCTTCCATGGCGGAGAGTTTGTTCATGGCGAGAGCCATCTGGTTCATGTAATTTCCCATGTTGTTCGGAGGAGAGCTCAAGGACTCGGAAGCTATGGTGTCGGACAGCGACTGGTTCAGAGCCTCGAGCCCCTGCGACAGCGCCTCCTCGGCCTCCTGCGTCGACTGTTGCAGCCCACAAATGCCCAATATTTGCTGCTCCGTTAATGGCTCTATTTGTCCCAATACAACCTAAGTAATTATAAACATGGACACATGAGTTCATGAAAAGCATGCAATCATGCAGAGAAAGAGATATAAAATCAAATATTCTTTACAAGGGTCCACTTCAGTTTGCTGAAAATGTATAAACATTTGTTAACTAGGAACCAAAGGAAGACATGGACATGAGAACAAGACAGCACAAGATCATAATAATAATAAGAGACCCGTGTAGATGTACGAGTGTAAAATGAAGTAACAGAACATGGCTTTATGGGACGAACCACATAAGTCGAGCCATTATTAGAAATAATTCCACGATGCCTTTCGTCATTCAATATTTCATGGAACTGCACCGACAACGTTGTACCACATCCCATCCCATCCCATGCATTTAACGTCTTATGTAGCCGATCCCCATATCTCATTCTTTATCTTTTTCTATAACCAATTTCGACCCCAACGGCTATTGGCCGAGCAGTGTGCACAACCTGAGGTCTCGAGTATGAGGCATTTCTAAGGACGTTGAGCTTAGGTGTGTTGTAACAGAGTGTGTAAGGATGTTGAGCTTAAGTGTGTGATTAATATAACAACTTTTTACTTTCGAGACTCAAAAGTAAAAGTAAATTAGTTATTAATTACCTTAATGAGCTCGGATGGTCGGAAACCGCCCATCCACATGAAGCACCGCTCGGCGGGGGTCTTCCACATGCCGGAGATGAGATGGAAAACGTCCGACTTGGCCACCATGCTCTTCAGGTTCATGACCTCGTCGAAATGGGCCAAGCAGTTGTCGACAAAGAGCCTGAGCTCGTTCTCCGGCAAGTGTTCTTGAACCGCGGCTCGGAGCTCGCACATGAGCCTGTGGTGCTCCTCGAGCCACCTCGCGTACTCCATGTCGAATACAGTCGCATCTAATTATACCAAACAATAGAGACGATCGTCGTCATGATATTAGAAGGATATTAACTTTATGGGACAAAATGAAAAACAAAACAATACCTGAGCTGATGTTTGTAGCATTCAGCTGAAGCCCTTGGTCTCCACCAAAAAATATGCCCTAGAAAGTAAAGAACTCAAAATTAATTCTTTACCATACAAAAGTACAAAACATAAACATTTAGTGGATTGGTCTTTACTTGATTTCTGGCTCTCTGAAGTTCTTGCTCCAGCTGGTTAAGCTTGATCCTACTTGACTCCAGCTGCTGAACATAGGCCTGTAATTAAAATGGTAACAAAAAGAGAGATTTATATACTAAATTGTGACGAAGTTGATGTATATACATATATATGTGTGCGCGCGTATTCATGGATGGATTGACCAACCGACCTTCTTTCTCAGTCTGCTTTTCCTAGCGGCCTCTCGATTCTGAGCAAGTCTTCTCAGGGTCTGATTGTTCAAGAAGCCATAGATTCGACCTTGTCATGATCAAGAAAGCTAAATATATAGAAATGAAGAACAAATTGAGAGAAAAAAAAAACCTTAGGGTCTGGAGTTTTGGGTCCTTCCTGCTCTGAGCTTGAAGATGGACCTTTCCGGTTGCCTTCGCGCTGTCACACACATATATACACACATACAAATTAACCCCTAAAGTCATATAGATAAATAGTCATCAAAAAATATTTATTTTACCTTGATGGTTTTAGCAGAAGGCTGAGGAGCAGAAGCTGAGGCCACAGTAATAGTATTGTTATCATTTCTTGTGTTGGCTACTACTAACTCCATGGATGGCTCTGATGCTCTCTTTGAACCACTTGCTGCTGCTGATGATGAAGAAACTAACACTCCTCCTCCCGTACTTGCCTGCATAAACACGAACACGACGCAACAAATTACTTAATGTGACTAATTTATTGATTTGGATCAAAATTGATCAAAAGATGATGATGAATGAAACTAGTACCTTGTTGGTTGATGATGGTTGGTCTACAGTGTACATGGGCTGAGCAGGGAAAATGTTGAGAGTTGGTGGTCTCATTCCTGAAGAGCTCTGGTGATGATCTGCATATATAAATATTTGACCAATTCTACACTAATTAGCTATAGACAATAAATAGAGGATCATGAGATGGATGATCAGTCATGCATCTGTGGCTTTTCTCTGTCAAAACTCGTACCATTTTATGGTTATAACTAATTAATTTTGAAGAAAATAGAAGATCACAATCTGTTAACATGTCATGATCTAAACACAACAACAAGAAACAAAAATCATAAAGACACAGGCAGAGAGAGAGAGAGAGAGAGAATTAAAAGCATGTAGCTAGCTAGCAAGAATATTTTCTTGAGAACTGAAATTGGCTCATGATCTGCAAGAAAAGGATCTGGTCAAAGAAAGTACACACTGCTACTCTGAGATTTTACCCTGCTGAGCCCAACATGCTTTTCTTGTGAGCCAAACAGGCCTTTCTCTGCAGGTAATAAGAATATTTTCTCCACACAAAAAAAGAAAAAGAAAAAGAGGTGTGTTCAATTCTCACTCTCATGATGTCTTTGGTGGTCTTGGTGAGGAGTAGCAGTTGAATTAGTGGAGTGGTTATGGTGATCTTGTTGCTGTCCATCAAGATACAAAAAAAGGGCTTGATCCAATTCTCCAAGATCATAGCTTCCACCATCTTTGCTTCTGCAACCCAAACCCATACAAAATATGAGACCCCACTCACACACACACACACAATACAAAAAGGAACCATTTTTAAGAAACTCAAAATAAAGTAAAAAATTACATGTTGAAATTGAGAGGTATGGGAGAGGATGATGATGACGATGGCATCATTGATCTGTAAGGAAGCTGATGCTGATGATGGTCTTGTAATTGATGCTGTTGTTGTTGTTCAAGAAGCTGGTTGGTGGAGACTTTATTATTAGCCATGAAAGAGAAGCTGGAGCTTATGATATCAGAAGGTACAAGCTGTTGCTGTTCTTGATGATCAAGTCCAGTTCTTGAAAACCCCATTACTGAGCAGAGCTTGAAACTCTCATATCTCTCAGAGAAGAAGAAGGAGAGAGAGAGAGAGAGAGGCTGAGTCGGTTATGGAGGTGGTGAATTGAATGCAGAGAGAAACAAAACAAGAGACAAAAGGAGGGTTTGATTATTTTCTTAAACTAAACTCTTTTTCTTAAAAACCAGACGACTTTTTTGAAGTATAAACAAAAATGAAAATTGTTGAGATAAAGCGGTCGGGTGAAGAGAGAAGACCTAAACAAACAACTTTTTTTTTTATTTTTTTTTATTGAGGAAATTAAAAAGTAATATTTTGACAAAACAATACCACTTTTTGAGGGTATGGGTGGAAATCTGAAACCGCCTATGGCTTCCTTGACAAAGCCCCTCACTTTCTCTTCTCCAAATTATGAAAGGACCAAAACACCCCCGGTTGTTCTTATATTTACCACTGACGTTTCCATGCAGACTTACACGTAGACCTCTCTGTGTGTAGTGCACCACCATCAACCATGCTAGACCTCCATTTTCTCTGCTATTTTCCATTTTTCCTCCCTCAAATTTTAATATTTCTCCTACACTGGAAATGATTAATTTTAAGACAAAAAAACAGATCTTAAAAGACATGTAACACATGTGAAGGTGAAAATAAACTAGGATAGTGTGGAATATGAATTCTATGTTCAATTCAGGTATCAACCAAGTAATATATCATTAATTGATCACAGTTTGTGGTATCAACAAAGAAATATATCATTAATTGACAATTTGTTTTATACAATACATAAAACATATAACGTTAGTCATACTTGAATTATATTCCATGTAGTCTATTCACTTGATGAATTGATTTAAATGTGTTTTTCTTATAATAAAAATATTACACACCCATGTTTATAACTATAAATGTGGTCTATTGAATTAAATATTAAATGTCAATATTCTTTTATTAAATTTGAAGTAACAAAAATTTGATATACTCTTATACTAAAATATATAATAAATAAATGGCTTTATAAAAATTTGTACAAAAGTAATGGCTATGAGGAAATATTTATTTAGTAATGAGATATAAATAAGTTGAGTGATCTCATTCGAGAAAGTGACGGATTGTTAAAAAAAATACACATGTATTCACATTTTACATAATATAGGTTATTTTTATTCTTGAAAAGTACTACTTATTATCCATCTCTTTTTTTACATAATTTTCAAGTCTAATATTTCATTTTAACCACCTACTAGTTACAATAGTATGAAGGCAACAAAGTTTCGATTTGAATTGAAAGAAAAAGTTCATAAGAAAATATGCGATACATATATATATATATATATATATATATCATGTCATTAAAGTTAAGTAATTGGTATTTCAAGATCAAATACAAAAAATGTACCATTTTAATTGACGGTAAAGAACAAAAAATCGTTACATTTTGATTTTAGTATATATTTGTTGACATGACATGTCCACGTGACAACTTATAAACTTAATTTTAATTTAATTATTTTTGACATCTTTTAAAATAAATTAGTTCGATTTAAAAATTAATGGATCAAATTTAGTCATAACGATTCCACCCGTAATCTTATCTTACTAGTTTGTTTTTTAGGGCTGAAACTTCAGCATAGTCATTGTATAGCATAAAATTCAATTGATGGTGTAAATTTCAAATGGAGTTGGTGCAATGGAAAGAAGAAAATGAAGACATATAAGTATGTTTTTACTATTTCACTTTTAGAGATAATTTCCAAATCTCACAAATGAACTTGGCATTGCTACCAATTGTTTGGATGGTTTCAAGTTTAGAATATATAATTGGTGTGAAATAAAATTTAAGATAATTGTCCAAAAAATAAGCAAAGTTTAGGGTATCAATAAAGTCTCCTAATTCTAGATGATAAAATGAAGGTAAAATATTCAATTTGGTTTATTTCGTGTTTCGAGTTTCGGTTCAATTTGGTTCCTCAACCTTTTTTACTCAAAATAGTAATTTTCAAATATTGACCTAAAATGGTCATTGCCCTTAGGCCTTATATCAAAAGCTCATGGGCCAAACTTGGTTAATATTTGAAAGTTCATAGACCATTTTGAATTATAAAAAAAATAGGTACCAAATTGATTCGAAACACGAAAATTCATAACTATTTTGGATTAAAAAAATTCAAATGCCAAATTAGGTTTTTTTACCTAAATTGTATAATTAAGGTAACATATTTATGTTAGTAGTGAGTATTATGTATGACCAACACATCTCTTTCCAAAGTCTATTTCCTTTGAGACAACAAGAATCACCTCCACAAAGTGTACAATGAAAATTCAAAACTTTTGCAATGGATTTTATGCTCTTCCATCATTTTTCTTTTCATAAGGAAAAAAAAAAAAACTTTAAAGCTTTTGACAGTTCCTTTAAGGTGTTTTGTTATTATATATGTTGATAACTGCCCACATGATAGTTGTGCAATGGCCATTGTCCCCACTCCCATTCCCACCATTATTTCCTTCCTCTTCCACAGCTTTTGTCCTCTTTTGGCTTCTTCTTCCTTTTGGTTTCTTTTGCGCAGATTCAAATTTTCCATTACACAAGGTCCCAACATCTAATATTTCCATAGCATAATCTCTCATTATTGTCTCTTTTTGAACCCAACCCATTTTCCATATTTCTCCATCTTCATGTGTTTCTTCTAACCAAACCCACAACAACATACAAAACAAACACCATGAAGCTTGTTCTCATTCTTCTTCTTCTTCAAGCACCAATTTGGATTTTTGACGCCAACCCATGTGTCCTTGCCGTCCCAGAACCAGACCCTTTTGTTGCTTCCATTTCTGCTCCTGCTTCTTCTCCGAACCCAGCACCATTTCTCTCACAAACTTCACTTCCTGCTACAACAATGGCTGCCATGTCTCCAGGTACTGTTTGATACTGTTTTCTAGATGGGTCATTTTTAGTGATGCTATTTTTCGAATTTCAAAAATTCGAAATCTGAAACCAAACCACCGATGTTTTTGTGTGCATTTACTACTAGTTGATTTGATTCTACTCATTTATTTCTCTGTCTGAAATTGGGGTAATTGTGTTTTTTCTTACAATTGTCAAACCCAATCTCAACAAAAATCTCATGATTTGAATGATTAGATTTCTATGTTTGATGTTGTTTCCTATAAATTTGATGTGAAATCAGGGAATGGAGTTGCAAATGTAGGAGGCCACCACATGGAATCCCACAAGAAACTGATTATAGCACTTGTTGTTGCTTGCTCTGCAATGGCTGCAATCATATTGTCTTTGTTGTGTTTGTGGGTTTACCATATTAAGTTCTCTCACAAATCCCACAAGAAGAGTGCTCAGAGTTCAGGTACCTTCTTCTTTGGTGAAATCATCCAGATCTTTAATTTGTGGGCTGCTATTAGTTTTACCTTTGATTTAATATTATTGCCTGAAATCATCTGTTTTGTTTTATGGGGGGTCTTAATTGAAGAAGCCGAGAAAGGGCTTGCATTATCTCCATTTATGGGTAAGTTAACCTCCTTACGGATGGTTGGCAAGAAAGGATTTGTTTCATTCCTTGATTACAAGCAAATCGAGAAGGCTACAGATAATTTTGGGGATGGTAACATCTTGGGTGTCGGTGGATTTGGGTGTGTCTACAAGGCTCGTTTGGATGAGAACTTGGATGTAGCTGTCAAGAAACTGGACTGTGCTAATCAGGATGCTGAGAAAGAATTTGAGGTGCCATTAGATTTGTTGTTATTATTATTATTGTTTTGACCTTTGTAATTGTTTTGATCTTGACTCGTCTTTGGAACTGCAGAATGAGGTGGGGCTGTTAAGTAAAATGCAGCATCCAAACATAATTTCTATATTGGGCTGTAGTAGTTATGCCGACATGAGGTTCATTGTTTATGAATTGATGCAAAATGGATCTCTTGAAACACAATTGCACGGTAACTTACCCATCTTATTATTTGGTTTTAGGATATCAAGAAAAAGAGTATAAGCTAAATATGGATTAGTAATGTTTTATTTTACATACTGTATTTGTTGATGTCTTAGGAGCTTCGCACGGTTCAGCTTTAACATGGCACATGAGGATGAAAATTGCTCTTGATGTTTCAAGGTGAGCTTGTCTGCCCAGATTTAACTTATTCTATTGTAATTGGGTATTAAATATTAACAAATTTCCAACTGTTGACCAGAGGTTTAGAATATCTACATGAGCACTGCAGGCCACCAGTAATCCATAGAGATCTGAAAACATCTAATATACTTCTAGATTCGAACTTCAATGCTAAGGTATATAATACATAATTAGTAGAAGTTCTTTATGAAGTTCGCGAAATTGTATTATAAAATGGTTACTCTGCATTATTGTTGTCGTTCATTAATTCATTCTTCCGTCCTTTCTCTTTTTTGTATTTCTGAATTCAGCTTTCCGATTTTGGTCTTGCTGTTACTGATGGGACCCAGAACAAGAGCAACATCAAGCTCTCTGGCACTCTGGGTTATTTGGCTCCTGAATACCTTTTGGATGGTATGCCAACTAAACTTCAAATTTTCTTTTATTACAATGTATTCTTAATTCTAACTTTATCAATATACAATTACGTTCTATTGGACTCGTAATGATTCTAATTATGCTCTTAGTCCTCAGATAATATTGGGTTAGGTGAACATATAAAATATACCTTAATTATATCATGTAGGCTATAGCTGCACATGTATTGCACTGCAACTGTAGGACATCCGGATTAATCACGTTGGTACTTTCAAATGTACAACCTGTTACCTCCGAGTCAGTTTGATATAAAGATTAACTACATATATGAGTTTGGCTGTTTGTTGGACTGGATATTATAAATGTATATAAGATATTTTGAAGTTTCACCTTCATAAATGATGCATGGTTTCATTTGTATGGTATTTGCTATCAAATGTACTTTTGTCCATGCTCATTTAGAGGTCAGCAGGAATGGTTGAGCAGCTGGTGAGTTTTGTTTGAATTGCTGTTAAATTAGTTTCCCTTGTTTCTTTTTCTTTTTCTAATTTTGAATTCATGGTGTTCCCAAATAGCAATATGTTAGCACAGGGCCAATATTATTCTCCAAAAGCATGATTTTTTTTACTATAAGATCTATTGTTTCCATGATATTTTTAAATAATAGAAATGTTGTCATGGAATAGATTAATAAATGTTGCATAGCTATTGGATCTTTGTTTCTGGAATTGGTTGACACATGCATCGTGAAATGGTGCGATGATAATTTTTAATTCTTTGGTTTCAACAATGCTGATAGCCAGAACCTTCTGGTTTGGGGTTGTCATCATGCATTTGGATGATGCCTTGGAATGCACTTGATCAGTGGGAATTTTAAATTCATCAGTGAACGTGCATATGATTCTTTGTGACAGTGTCCTATCTTTAACCATAGTGAATATAAATGCTGACTATTAATTTTCTGAGGCTAAGATTATTTGGTTGAAATCTTGTGTATGTCGCATAATTTGCATGGTAATTTTTTCAGGGAAACTAACGGATAAGAGTGACGTCTATGCTTTTGGAGTTGTGCTCCTCGAGCTTCTATTGGGAAGAAGACCAGTAGAAAAACTGGCACCAACTCAGTGCCAATCGATAGTCACATGGGTATGTCTCTGCTACTGAATCTCCAATTATTCAATTCCGAATAAGATGTGGATTTTGAAACTTGTTTCTATGGATCGTGAATGTAGGCCATGCCTCAGTTAACCGACAGATCAAAACTTCCAAACATCGTGGATCCTGTGCTTAAAGATACCATGGATCTGAAGCACTTATACCAGGTCTGTTGACTCAACTCAAGTACAACAATAACATTTTGGCCAAGTCCTTGGACTGTTGCGACCCAAATCAAGTTGCATTACGAACAGTCTTGCTTTATTATATGCTAAAGACAAATGGCATCAAACATCGAAATGTGCAGGTTGCTGCTGTAGCTGTGTTATGTGTGCAACCGGAGCCAAGCTACCGTCCACTAATAACCGATGTTTTGCACTCACTGGTCCCTCTTGTCCCGCTAGAGCTCGGAGGGACACTAAGAATCACCCAGTCCGCAACAAATTCTGGTCACCAGATGTTGTGAAGCTGTTTCTGCTTCTGCTTCTGCACCAAAATCTTGATGCTTCATCAGATAGTTAATACATTTGCTGAGAAGTTGGGAAGAGATGGAAGCTATTTTTGGGTATAACATTACATTTGTACATTGATGCAATGCAATTGTGCATTATGAAAATTAGTTGTTGATATTGAAGAGATTGGATTTTCAGCAAAAGGGTCCACTCCTTTGCTTGGTGGACTGAATGTACAGAGAACAGAACAAAACACTCATGCTCATGGTAACTGGTATCAATGAAGTTGCTTTATTTTTGGTAATTCATGTGTATAATAAGCTTAGCACAAAGTGGAAATGACATTTATTTAGAGATAATGACAAGAAATTTAATAAGCTTGACACTTGTTTTGAAATGATATATAGTACTGAGTAATTGTAAGCCCCACCTCACCCACTATTTCATTAATTAATATATGAAAGTGACACTGAGGAGAGTTGAGCCAGAAAACAAATAATTGAGTGGAAAATGATTTTTGATCAATATTTAGAAAGAAAAAATTGATACTTAAAGTCAAATCTAAAAAAAATTAGTCATGTTTTAACTAAAAAAAAAGTAATTTATTAATATTGAAAGATTTATGATTAAGAGTTTATTTTTTAGAAGAATGTTTATAAATTAAAGACTTATAATTTTTAAGATTTCAGTCACCATATCAATTTATCCCTCCAAATTGGCAAATTCAATTACCAAATTGACAATAAGAGGGCTTAAACATGCAAGCAACTACTCTCCTTCCAACTCGTTTATGGAGGCAAGATTGCGATGTGCTTGCCTCTTCCAAAACCCACTGTTTTCGGCAACAATTTTTAAAACGTTGTGTTTATATATTTTCTCTTATATCTTTATGTATAATCTGTTGTTATACCATATTAAATGATACAAACTAATCTATTATGAAATTATTATTGTCAATTCATGCATAACTAAATTCTTAAGAAACGAAAGAAACACTCATTTCTAGATGGAAGAAGTAAAAACATTTGTGAATTCAAAATATTTGAATTTAAGTGCCAGAGAAATGTACCAATGGTATTGCTAGAAACCCTCAAACAACTATTGGTTTTGGGGAAAATTAAAATTGTTAAATACAAATGGGTGCCAACTGCCAAGTGGGTATATCCAATTGGACCACCTAAGATAAAGAAGCCTCAGTGAAAATGACATATCATAAAGACAACAATTGTAGGTTGTGTGGCAACACGTACACCAACAACAAGCTCTGACACAACATCCACAGTTAAGGATCAAAATCCAGAGTGCACTTGGATTCTCACAAGACCAAACAGTGGGAATTTAAGCCATGCAATGCCACAGTAGCATTGCAAGAATCCAAAACCTTTTATTGAAGTTTTTTTGTTCAACAACTATAAGATGCAACAACAGGACTAGCTTCAAATACAGTTCTTTCCAAAAGTTGGAGAACATGCATATATTTATTACATCTTCACAAAATTATATTTGAACATCTCAGTTTATATTGGACTCACCAAAAAATTCCAATGGTGTGTATCTAGTATTATCATGGGGATCTATCCCTTTCACTCGACGTTGTGATATGAATCAATGATGGCATCGGCAAGGTATTCACATTTGGCCAGAGACAATCCAGCCAATGATATCCTTCCGTCCTTCGTCATGTACACATGCCACTTATTTGTCATATTCTCCGTCTGAACAAAGAGATTGAAAAGATTACATCAGTGCGGGAAAAGATGACGGGAAAGAAAAATTGGCTTGAGGCCATGGCCAGGAATACTTAAAACCATTTACCTGAGTTTTGCTCAAGCCTGTGAATGAGAACATGCCAATCTGCTTTAGTATAAATGACCAATCCTTCCCGCTCTTATCTTTTGCTGAGAGGTTATCATAAAGCTTCTGTCTTACATTCTTTATCCTTCCAGCCATCATTTCCATCTCTGCTTTCCACTCGTTGAACAGTACTGGATCCCCAACAACATTAGCAACTATCTTGGCTCCATGAATAGGAGGATTTGAATACATTGGACGAGCAATCCTTTTCAGTTGGCTCTTTACCCTGAAAGTAGAATGCATTTACAATTTAGTGGGTAGTAAGAAATCACCAAGAACTTCATTTGAGATAAATTCATTGAGTAATTGAGGATTGATTTTTATATTGGAGCCACATTGCCACACAAGTGAGTTTCTTTCGATCTCAGCAGCTTAAATAAATGCCGAGGAAAATCTAAATTGTTAAGACAATTGCAGTATTAAAATACTTGTCAACAGAGCACCTGTAACAGTTGAACTGCGAATGATCTAGTTACCTTCATCAATGTTCACTATAAGAACAGTGTTTTATGCATTCTCATTACTTTAAATTCTTACTGCATTATTTTACTCTTCAAAAGCATACTTTATCTCTTCTGTAAGGAGACAATCATTCATGAATTTGATGTGTTCGATACGGTAGACTCACAACAAACTAAATTATGTAACGGAGTCTTCTTGCATAGATTTTGGAATGTGTCTGCTCGACATGAATTATGAATATCCAAGTGTGACACAATACTTAGTTTCCACAGATCATGGCACAATCTAAAACTACAGACATTGGTAACAAGAATACTGATACAGGAGTTGGCATCCAGGTGCCCAAGAAAAAAATTTCAAAACAAATATAACATATGCAGGTTTAAAGCCACAAATGCTTTCAGCATGCAAGCATATTACACTATCACAGTGAAATTGTTAGGAGGCAATAAATGATGCAGTGATCAGGTTATAAGGAGTAGTAAATTTTAGTCTAGGGTACCTTGCTGCAGCATCTGGTGATGAACACACTACGTTCATTGCTCCAATCCTCTCAGAATATAGACCCAGATTTTTACTATATGACTGGGCAACCATGAACTCCATACCACGTGCAGCAAACAACCTCACTGATGCTGCATCTTCATCAAGACTTCCACTAGCAAATCCCTACAGTTATAAGACCATTAACATAGAAAATATGAGGCCAACTGTTCTGTATTTTTTCTACTGTTCTAAATGTCAAACAATCCAAAAGCACAGGAATTATACAAATACATGTATATTCACAATATATGTTTGTCTTCATAACATTCAATATCAATTAAGAGTTATAAAATTTGTAGAAATCACACATTGCACTTGCACCCAAAAAAGAGAGGGTAAAACTGATATGTGTTTCTTAATACCATACCTGGTATGCAACATCAAAAAATGGAATATGATTCTTCTCTTGAATGACATCGGCAATTTTTTCCCACTGTTCAGGGGTTGGATCAATACCAGTTGGGTTGTGAGCACAACCATGAAGCAAAATAAAAGATCCTTCAGGGGCTGCCTGATTAAATAAAAAAAGGAAGAAAACTTGTGTATAAGTTTATAACACATTTAATTTTTACATGAAAATGGAACCTGAAAACTAGAACTGAATCCAATTCAGATGGAGACATGAACACCTAAGTCTTAGATAAAAAGAGAGTTTGGGGTCTAGGTCAGCTTCCTAATGTTCATATACTGTCAGTAATGTCTAAAGTCTAGGAACAATTATTGAAATTTCATACTAAAAGTTAAAATGTAACCTTTATATCAGATATCATCCCCTCAAAGTCCAGACCAACTGTTTTGGGATCATAGTATCGGTATTCAGACCATGGAACTCTAGCATCATTGAAAATGTTTTTGTGATTACCTGCAACATGATTTTGTAAGACACAAACAGTTCATACCCTTGAGATTCTATCAGCAAACAAGTTAAAAAGAGTAGTAACACATACCCCAAGTCGGAGACGAAATCACAACTTGTGCACCAGGGAAATATCGTTCTATGAGAGCTGCAGCTAATCGAAGAGAACCAGTTCCTGAAAGACCTTGAACTGTTGCAACCTGGATATGATGATGACAATTTAATTTTAGTTTTGACTGGAAAACTAGGAAATAAATTATCCATTTAATATAAAAAATAATAATTTAAAAAAAAAACAGAAAATCCTAAACTGCGACGTACTCTTTGTTCCTTTATGACTGGGTTGTCCGCTCCAAATAATAACTCTGCAGTCACTTTGTTGAATGCAGCCAGACCTTCAATTGGAAGATACTGCAAGTTTTTATCAATTTGTAGTGAGTAATCTAGAAATGACACAAAATCAACCAAACAATACACCACATTGGGATACCTCTTTGTTTTCCCCCCTCTCCAGCATAAGATTCTCTGCCTATAAAATCAAATGATAAAGCATAATTAGTTGCAATTAAATTTGCATTTCAAAGAAAATGCTGTCCCTTTTATCAATTAAGAAGAAAAATATCAACCATTTGGTCATGATTAACATGAAGATAATGACAGACATGTCGTTTAAACATTTACCAACCTTCTTAACAACATCAAGCACATAAGGCTGCAGTTCTTCTGTTCGGTAGGCCCCGACTCCAAGATTGAGCTTCATTTCATTGTTGTCTGCTTTAAAAGCTTCAGAAACTCCAAGGATGGGATCTGGAGGTGCCATTGTTATACCCTCAAAACGAGATACATTGACTGCAAGAGACATAGATATCCGACCAATAGACCGCTGGAAAAAAGAGATAAGAAGAGAAACTGGAAATTAGAGGTGGAACAAAAACATTTCATATTTAGCCTCACAAAGTGCAACAAAATAAAATCCAATACAGTAGACCCAGGAAACACACAAGGACTAAGAGCAACAACAACAATCACAAAATCAACATATCAAATATCCTAAATTAAAGCTATAAAACATATTATGCCATTACCCTAAAAACAGCAATATTAACAACCAAAGGAGTTCAGAAAATAGCCCATGTGATACAATAACATCAAATAACTTCCAATCTAATTGTTTGGACATGATATTAAGAGCACAACTGAACTAAGAGAACATAGTAAGCAGAACATGTGAGAATAGCTTAATGGTGTGTTTGGAAACCAACATTTGATTTGAAATGCTGGATTTGAGCGAAATGAAGTGTTTGAGAACTCTAAGAATTTGGATTTGGACTTGAGTCAAATCCAATAGCATTCAAAACATGTTTAGAACATGGGATTTCAAATGACAGCTCCTATGATTTCACAAACATTATATTTGTATTTGAAATACAAAATTTCAAATCAAATTCATGTTACCAAACGCAACCTAAAAGTATATAGAACAAAGAAAATAGCTTAAAAGTCGGAACAATCCAAAATATACCTTTGTCTTTATAAAGGAAGCTCCTTTGACCTTGTTGAACATGTTGAAATCAACATTTCCCAACTTCATCTTGGCCTATTCCAAATACCCACAAAAACATGTAAGAAAAGTTGTGATCCAAGCCATAACCCATGTTGAATATAAGGTTATTTCCAAAACCCTGAACTGGGGTCCCTCAAAAACTGAACTTTGATTTCATTTCTACATTTTCTCGGCGACCAAACAGTAATGTTAAAGGAAATGGAAAACAAGGGTTACCTTCTGGATATCTTGTAGAGACGCAGAGGCAGAGACAGAAGAAGCCAGAGGAATCATTGCGGAAGCCATACCTGAATCGCAAGAACAGCAAAGCAAGAATTAGATTGCACTGTTGTTGATAAGATTTTTACAGTAAACAGTGAAGGAGAGTGAAATTGATGAAACTGAAATGTGTGTGTTGATTTGGTTTGAGCTGAACCTGGAAATGGGATCGTTGAATTTCCGGTAGGCGATGAGATCAGAAGAGAAAGAGAGAGAGCGATGAGATCAATGATGGAAATTGGAAAGTGAAGTTGAGGTATGCTAGTTTCAGAAGATCGTAAAAATCGGAGGTTTTAAATATTGATTTTTGACAGGGTATGTTTGTCATTTCCATATATCTCAAACAATGTTCTATGCTTAGATAGTTTCATCTTTACTACCATCTTTTTATTGGGCTCAATCTATCTAATATTATCTCATCTATTAAAACAATATTAATTTTTTAGTGCAAATTATGGATCAGATTGGATCGGATCATATTAGACAAACACACTTATTTTACATTAAAATTTTGGATTTTATCGAAACTTCTTTCAAAACATATTTGAATAACTTTTTTAATTCAAAAAAACAAACCAACTAAAGCAAATTAGGAAAAACAGTAAATCTAAAA